>JAOUQT010301900.1:0-15986 GCA_025769995.1 Xyliphius kryptos | reverse complement strand
TGTATCTGCCCAGCGCCCGAGATGTTCCCCCCTGGATGGGCATGGGGAACCCCCCAGTGACCCTCATAAAGGAAAAAGCGGAAGATAATGAAGGAATGAATGAATGAATGAATAGGGGTCAAGACAGTACATCTGTATTCTCCCTTTTGTCCCATTCTGAGCATCTTCCTCTGTCCAGCCACCTGCATGTCCTCCTCTACTGCATCCATAAACCTCTTTGGCCTTTTACTTCTGCCTAGTGTCTTCATCCTCAGTATCCCTCTGCCAATCTGAATCTTATCCACCCTCTGCACATGCACAAAACTCCTCAGTTTTACCTTCCAGTGTCTTTAAAAAACCTGTTTAATCCCTCTAATAAACTCATTCCTTAGCTTGTCATTCCCATAAATGCCAGTAAAAATCACAGCATCTTTATCTCTGCTACCTCCAGCTTCTACCCCTGGCTTTTGCTTAGTGCCATTATTTCCAAGCAATACAACATTGCAGATCTCATCAAAGTCCTTTAACTTTCTCTTTAACATTGACATATATTTGGGTAGCTCAGTGGCTTAATGGTTAGCATGTCTGTTTCTCGGCACTAGGGTCTCCATTTTCTCCCTGTGTCCATGTGGGTTTTCTCCAGGCTCTCTGGTTTTCTCCCTCATTCCAAAAACATGGATTTAAGGTAAACCAAATGCTCTAAATTGCCTGTTTGAATTTCCTCTGTATTGTGTATGTAACTGTGTGCCAATCCCTGCAACCCTAATCTCAATATAAGATTAAGCGAAAGATAATGATATATATTTTTTTTATTGTTGTTTGTAGTTCTATTGTAGTTTTACAGTTACAGACATTCTTTTATTGTTTTTTATAGACAGTCTGTCTGTAATCCTTGGAGTTTATGTGTATAAATGTCTGTATGCTGCAAGAGGAAAAACAATTTAAAATCAGTTTAAGCTTATGTCTTCTTATTAATTTCTGCCTAATTATTGCTTAGTTACTAGGCCAGCAGGGGTACCCCATGCTCATCCAAGGGATAACATTTATGGGTGTTGGGCAGATACAACCAGGGCAGGATGCCAGTCTATCGTTGGGCAAGCAATCACACAACCTCACACAAACACTATATGGGGCTTTTTAGAAGTCAAATCACCTTCAGTTCATTTTTTTGGACTGTGGGAGGAAACCAGAAAACCCAGAGGAAACCCACACATTCCATGTTCTCCCCATGTCCACATGGGTTTCCTCCACATTCTCCGGTTCCTCCCACAGTCCAGAAACATGAATCAGTGGTAAATTGAATGCTTTAAATTGCCTGTGTGTGCCTGTGTAAATTGCTGTGTCAGTGAGTGTGTGCCCGGCGATAGATTGGCGCCCTGTCCTGGGTGTATCTGCCCAGCGCCCAAAACATTCTCCCTTGGATAGACATGGGGAAACCCCCCCCCCCCACAACGTGATCCTAGTAGAGGATTAAGAAGAAAATAATGAACTATTAATTGAATGACAACAGAGGAATTTGTCCTCCACATTTAACTAATTAGTGCAGTAAACAAATGTAGATAAAATTATTACAGATACACACAAAACGTGTAGAAAGCCTGTAGAGGGGTGTGACTTTTGGCTAGGGGTGTGGTAGTTCAGTGGTTAGGGAGTTGATCTAGCAAACTGAGGGTTTTGGGTTTAAATCCCAGTTTCACTGAAGTAACCATTTGGATCCTTGGCCAAGACCCGTAACCCTCATTGCCCCATTTTGTGTGTAACCCTGTGTTTTGACCCCAATTATTAGGTGGGATACTTGTACGTCACTTTGGGTAAAAGCGTCTCCTAAATGACCAAATGTGATGTATTGTTTTGGCTAAGAGATGCCATTACAGCGCCTGTGAATTGTCCTGATTTTTTGTGTATGTTGGAAACAACGCCATCTAGTAGCCACATTCCGCAAATACATCGGGCTGACGTTGCACATTTGAGTTGTGATTAATGATTAATACGCTTTTCTTTTGTTAATATACACTTGTATTTGCACTTCCATTGAAATTTCATGGTTAGGACTGCACAGGTTGAGATTTTAAAGCGTGACGTCACTTCTGGTGTGCAGGGCGGGGCAGAGCGGAAGAGGCTTTAATATCAGTTGAGAGTAAAACGGAGAGAGAGAGCGAGAGCACAGAGAACTGCGAAGTGATTGATTCATTCGATATCCCGTTTAGCCTCCGTTTACCAGCGTCTGCGCTGCGGATTCTATCGTTTGAACGGCTCTGTTTGCGGTTAAATCTCCCTGGTGCTATTTTCTGTCAGAGACTCTTGAATTAATTGAGTGAAACGGCTCTCTGTACGCTAGCCGGAGGCTAACGCTAAGCTAACTAACGAAAACTTTCCATCGGTAGTTGCAGCGAAACCGAATTTCTTTCAAATTTGGAATCGTAGCTTTCGTGTTTGTTGGTGTGTTAGCTCGAGGTGTGACGGTGACACTAAAGTGACTTTGTAATTTCGGTGCACAGATTTGTACTGAGGTACAAAGAGCGATAATCGTGTGACTTAACTCATTTAGCTTGTGGTAAAAATGGCCGGAGCAAACAGCGTAGAAGCAGTAAAACGCAAGATTAAAGTTCTGCAGCAACAGGCAGATGAGGCCGAGGAAAGAGCCGAAGTTCTGCAGCGGCAGGTCGAGGAGGAGAAGCGGTCCAGAGAACAGGCAAGTTATTTTACTCCATCTGCTCTTTGGGTGTGAACGATGTTGTCGCTGTGGAACCGTCGATTTATTAAACACGATACGTTTTGCGCCACCGTTTGCTTTTTGTGGCTGTAGTCGAGTCACAATACATACACACCTTAAAACCTTATACATTTTAGTACATGCTTGCACTATTCAACTTGCACACGCACTTTCATGAGGTTTGATACTGGTGCTTTTTAATAAGTGGTGTGTTTGCGTTTCTTTGAGTGTGATGTTACTGGCTACTTTTAAAATGCATGAGTTTGTCATTTTGGGCCTAAACTGCCTGATTGATGCGGTTGTATAAACAGTATGAGTGGAAATGGTAAGTTTTTTTTCCCTACTTTGTTTTGGCCCATCGAATCCAGTCCACAAATTGGTTCAGATTTCCATGTTAACGCAAGAACTAATAATGCACACATGACCAAAAGTTCTGGGGCATGTCTTATTCCATATCTCAATTGTATAAATTCAAGAACCTAGACCTCGTTTTTGAACAGTTTTGTGAAAACAGTTTGGGGATTGTGCTGTTCTTTAGTCTAAAAGGCTTATATTAAAAACCTTTTTGGAGAAGTGGAAGCTTTACCTGCTGCTGAAGTTACTTTAGATGTGAAGTCAGAAATGTCCTCCAGGTGAAATGTGAATAATTATTAGTTTCAATATTAATTGTGAATAAGTGAAAGAGGTGTTTGGTGTAGCGTAGTGCCATTACAGCACCTTTTCTTGATTTATTCACAATAATTGACAACATGGAGTGTCTTATTGCTCGTCATAAGAACATTTATTAAAAGGCAATACATTTATTAATAGGTTCATTAAAATCAGAATTATTATTAATCTGATTTTTAGCAATGTAATCTTGTCTCGTTTTTAAAGTTAACATTGATTAACATTTTTAGGTGGATGGGGGGTGTTTGTGTAAAAATGAGTGGGTAGAATTGGTTTTTCTTCAACGTTTATAATTTTTTTGTGCAGTGAGCTTTCAGAACCAATGTACCATACTTAACCAATTAAGTCTGATTCTGATAGCTGAGTAAATGGATACCAGCTTCGTTTATATTAATATGTATTTCCATTTCTGATACATGATTTAAAATGTATATCACACATTGATTCAAGTGTGAAGCTCTGACTTGGTGCCATCTTGTCATGTTGTTCAGAGACACTTGCACTTTACGTGTTTGAACGTAGTTGTATTGCGGTGAGTCATCTCCTCTTTGCAAAGCTTACAGAGTACATATTTGTTGGGACTTTGCCCAAAATACTCACAACTTTAAAGCTCTTAGATGGATTTATAAAAAATCTACAGCCTATTATTTGTCTAAATCCATGACTTTGTTTAAAATGGCATACTTATCACAAAATAGTGTGCTGCAGTTGTTCTTGTCTACTGCTTTTGTGTAGACATGTAGCCCATTTTCTCAATCAACACTATCCCCCCCCCCCCTCCAGTGAGTGAATGTCCCAGTAAATTTGCCCCAAGGTCAGACTGTGCGGTAGTCATAGAAAAACTGAATTCAAATGTAACATTGCAGCTTTGGTTTAAATTATTTTATTGATACCTTAAACTACTGTAAAGCTTCTGTGAGAATTTTATATTGTAAAGAGTGCTATTTACCAAAAATGTAATTTCTCTAAATAACACATATATGTATAAATGAACACTTGGATTATTTATATTTAGTAAGCTTTACTGGCATAGTTGTTCGTATGCTAATTACTGAGTGTTGAAGGGACAATTTATCTACTTTTGTATGTCTCACTCGCTGTACCTGCATGGACATACAAATGGCTAGCTCTACAGATGAGTTGTGAAATGTGAAAATCTAAAGATACAAATAAGTGCATGTATACCCTTTGACTCACTAGATGTACACCTGTGAGCGATTGTGTTGTGTAAAAATAAGTCATGTACAAAAATTGTACGTGTTAAAGGTGAACAAGACGGCTACACTCCTTTTTTATTGTTTTAAAAAAAACATGGTGCAAAGATCCATGCAATCCACTTATAGAATGTATGGAGTCCTTCAATTTAAAACTTTATTGTTCAAAAAGGCTTTTTAGGACATTTTTATTCTTCCTGTTATGTAACAATTTTAATTGTTTTTAATGTGTTTCCAATACCCAAAGTGTAGCACTTTGAGGTTTCCATGAAATGAAGGTGCATTATAAATAAAATGTATTACATATTCAGAATATGTGTTCCAAAAAACTGCCCTAAATAAAATTTAATTATGTAATTGGCGGTGCAGATTGTCTGTTCTGAAAAGTCAGCTATGTGGCCTCAATCCTACAGTCCCATATTGTCATGCATGCCTGTGCGTGTACACACACATCTGGCATAACATCATGATTACTGTCATGTGAAGTCAATAACTTCTTGGTTGGTGGGGTAAACGCATTGACACACACCAATAGGTACATTGGAGAGTTAAATTGTTCTCGCCATTGAGGTCCATCAGCTGCTATTGTCTGGTCAACCATTTACATTTATATTTAGGATGTTTAATATCTGGATGTTGGTCATTTTAGTGCTTTATGATGTTTTGCATAACAGTAGTTAATCAGGTATTTTGAATGAAGCAACTGTTATCCCTCTAGCTTTTGGGCTTGCTGAAAAATGACTGCTTTTCCTGGTGGTTTCTTCAGTCCATTAGTAACTCCCACAGATGCTTAATTGAATCGTATGACACAACCGTACTTGCACATATTGACGTATAGGCTTAACACTTAGTAGCTGTCTTGCTTTTCACACTTAATTCTCACCATGACTGTTTAATGCTTCTGCCATTTGCTCACTTGGTTACAGACTATAACATGATTTTTAAAAAAATATTTCATAGTAAGATGTATGGCATCTATATAGATGTTACATATTGCATGGCTGTTTTTTGATCCAGTGTAAGCTCAGACTCAATATTTGGAAGTCTTGTCTGTTTGATATCCCTTATTTAATATCTGACATTAGATCTGGTCCATCTCTGAATGTAGCTTCATATTGCCAGATTAAATAGCATAACTATTTATATACAAATGTTATAAGGTAACCATGTACGGCTAATGAGCATTACTTTAATGCTGTACAATGCAATTTTAAACAAAGTTTGAATGAAAACTTAATTAGACTTCTTTATTAAGTTGTCAATTTTTTGCTGCATTTTTATACCAGATTTTTAATCTGTGACTAAACTTGGTGAACCATCAAATTGTTATAACAAACTAAAGTGCTGCTTATTATTTGTCACTGTGATTCAACAGTGGAATCAAGACATACATTACATTTAGCCTTTTGGCAGACACTTTTATCCAAAGTTACTTACACGTATCCCACTTATTAGTTGGGGCCAAAACACAGGGCTACACACAGGCTCCCTGGGGCAATGAGGGTTAAGGGTCTTTCTCAAGGACCCACATTGGGTCCCAACTTCAGTGGGATTTGAACCCACAACTCTTAGATTGCTAGCTCCACACCCTAACCACTGAGCTTCCAGTCCCTCCCACACCAGACATAACTTAATTTTTCTGCACTTGTTAAGTAAATAAAAAAGCAGTCAATCATTATTTCCTAGATTGTTTTTAATACACTTCCTTTGCTGGATTAACTGTCTTCGATCACAGGCAACATCACTTTAAAAAGCTCCTGTCTGGATGAGGGTTAGGGACGCTGCCAGATGGGCTGTGCAGAAATGTGAAAAGGAGTAGGATCTGTAAAACTAATACACATTTTAAAAAAAAGTAGAAAAAGCTTTAAGATAGTTTAAATTCATTTCAGCTGTTAAAGCTGCCCATTGAATGATTAGTCTATTCACTGTGACTGTGCAATATTGAGTCTTAAGAAGGGGAAAAAAAACAACGTTTTAACATTCTTTTAAATCAATAGCTTGTCTCGAAGATGGACTTTGAGTGGAGTATTGCTTTAAGAGATACTACTGATTAAGTAATCCGCTAAATAAGCAGTTAAGTGTCTTAAGCAAAGTTATGACACAACAGTCTTTTTTTTTTTTTTTTTCTCCCCTTCCTTCTCCCCCTTAATGGCCAACAGATTAACTGCTTCCGTTTTACCATTTACATGCCCTTTTTTATTATTATTTTCTAATCATTTTATTTATTTAACTTTGCTGGTCACATTTTGGGCATAATGTCCACTATTCTTGGTGTAAGCTCCGAGGTTAGCATGTTGGGGAGATGTCAGTGTCTTAAAAAGACTTGATTTATTTACACTGGATTCTATTTTTCATAATTCTGTGTTTTCTTGTTCTAAGTAAAGCACAAAGTTGTGCATGAGTAAACTAGATTGGGCTTCATTTTTTACCAGTGCTTAAAAAAATAATGATTAAAGGTAGAACAAAATATCTGGGAACAGGATTGTCGCCCTATTCAGATTTGGTATCTAAAGAATGTTGGGTTGTTTAAATTGTTTTTGCAAATATTTATACTCTGTGCCAAAGTATGTCTGTGTGTATCTATATGTTTCACACACGACCGATGAGTTTTTATACATTCTTTGGGTTCAGTAAATTATGAACCATTTATACAAGTTTAAGCAAGTAAAATTGATAGTTATTGAAGCATACCAAACTGTGACGCTAAACTGAGCTACATACCTTGACTTTTGTCTACTGTTGCACCCCTGCATTAAGATAAGTGTGGAATAATCTGGTTTCACATGGGGGTTTTAACAAAAAGTTGTTCAACTGGTCGATTCAGTTGCTTAAAAAAGAAGTCAGGCAGAGTCACTTCACCCTGATGTGGACTCGAGTCAGAGAATGTCAGTCTTGTGTAAAGAAGATTTCTAGTCCCTGTGGAATTCTGCTCAGTTGCCACAGGAAGTGTGCTCACCAACTGATTGCGGTCCCTCCTTTGGGCTGGCACAAAGGAAGCAGTGTTTACAGCAGTGCCAAGATGCAAAATATAGTCGACTTGCATATTTTCATGCCACACCCGAACATGGTTAATTTAGCTAAACTAGTTGTTGTACAGCGTGTTTTGTTTGTAATAGAAATGAAGACGCAGAATTGGATGATGCGTTTCCAGATCATCATGATGGTATTCTCTGATATTGCGGTGACAAGATGCCCCTTTTCCGCACCACTAAATTGAGTGCGTGTGTGTGGACTACTCCACTTGCTTACACTTCTGGTTTAACAACACTGGAGAGTGTGATTGTCTCTTGTTGGTCATGAATAGCACTTGCTGGATCTGGATAATGACCTCCTTTTGTGCAACTTATTCACATCCAGAAGATTCTATTTTTCTTTATTTTTAAATGAAAATGTGCTGAAATAATAATCAAAATCATTCAACAGTAGGAATCAGATTATGAAAGGCGTCTGGGATGTCGTCCTAATCCAGCCATAGATCAGTTGAATCTGTGCTCTCTGTGTAGATTCTGTGCCGCCATATTTATTCACTCTCTCTCTTTTGCTTGTTTGTAGGCCGAGGCGGAGGTGGCTTCTCTGAACAGGCGTATCCAGCTTGTGGAGGAGGAACTGGATCGAGCTCAGGAGCGACTGGCCACCGCTCTACAAAAACTGGAAGAGGCAGAGAAGGCTGCAGATGAGAGCGAGAGGTGTGTGTGTGGAGGGGCTTGGTTGGACTGAATAAATTACATTTTCGCATTAGAAAGGTGCTCTGTGAACTTTTTTATTGAATGTGGAAGCTTGATGTGTTTGTTACATGATCTAAATCGGGTTCTTAATTGGTCTCAGCCCAGGACCCACATTTCCTCATGGTCATGAAGTTAGAACCCACTTTTATAGAATACAAACCAAACACTTTTTTTGTAAAATATAAACACATTTAAACATACATACGCATGTAATGAGAATATAGGAGCAATTACTTTAAGAACTAAAGAAACTTTTTCTTTATACTCTGGGTTATAAACTGCTTAAAAAATTAAAGGGAACACTTAAACAACACAATATAACTCCAAGTCAACTACACTCGTGTGAAATCAACATGTGCTGTTGTGCAAATGGAGCAGATAACAGGTAGAAATGAGAGGCACTTAGCAAGACACCCCCCCCCCCCTATAAAGGAGTGCTTCTGCAGGTGGTGACCACACACCTTTTCTCTGTTCTTATCCTTTCTGGCTGTTGTTTTGGTCACTAGCATGAGCATGAAGCGGTATCTACAACCCACACAAGTTATTCAGGTAGTGCAGCTTATTCAGGGTGGCACATCAATGCCAGCTGTGGCAGCTAGGTTTGCTGTGTTTGTCAGCGCAGTGTTCAGAGCATAGAGCAGATACCAGGAGACAGGCCAGTACACTGGGAGTGGCAACTCAGTGGTTAGGTTGTGGGTTCAAATCCCAGGTCCACGAAAGTTGCTAACGTGGAGTCTCTGAGCAAGACACATAACCCTCATTGGTCCAGGGAGCTGTATCAATCCTGTGTTGTAAATCGCTTTGTATAAAAGCGTCATCTACATAACCAAGGAGGGCCTTTAGGGAGGTCATACAGGCATGTGGAGGCCACACACACTACTGAGCCTCATTTGAACTTGTCTTGAGGAATTTCCACTGAAGTTGGATCAGCCTGTCATTTGATTTTCCACTTCCATGGCATATTAATTTATATTTTCATTTTGATCATTTTAATATTATTTTGTTTTCAATGCATTCCACTATCTACCAACTAAAGATTTTCAACTGAAATATTTTATTTTAAGGTTTAGGATTTGTTATTTTAGTGTTATTAATTTTTTATATATATAAAGGTCTAACTCACCGATCCATGGGATACAACAGAGCCCCAACCCATTTTTTCCCTAAGTTTCCTAACATGGCCACAGCTTCACAAGAAACAACAGCCAGATCGGATAATGCTCAGGTTTAAGGATATACTACAGTGTAGCTAGTTTCTCCTTAACTACTTATTTGTGTTGTTCTCTCATTTGCAAGTCGCTTGAGATAAAAGTGTCTTCTAAATGACTAAAGGTAAATGTACACTATCTTTGAACTATACACACATGGTTAAATGTTTTGAAAATGACACCTGTGATGGTATACGGATTATTTGTCAGGTTTTACATAGCAGTGGACAGATGAGTTGAGATAACATCAGAGAGCAGCCCTGTGGTATAAAATATCAGGTCTGCATGAGGGCCATTACATTATATTACAATATACGAAACACAGCATTGTGCTTGAGCGCTTTCATAGTACAATTATAATTAATGTAAACCACTATACTTTATATACAAGCCTAAATATCTTGAATGTAATAGCTTGTTATGATCTTACATTACAGCTCATCTTCTGATTCAAGATTAATATTATTATATTATATAATATTATTATAATATTATATTTAACTACAGACCAGGTGGAAGCCTCATTAATACAGCTATGAGTGCCAAACAGATGCTACCATTATACTTAAGAGCTTTGATGATGTGCTGCATATGTGCTTTATTATACAGTATTTAGGCACCATTAACTGGAATAACTGATTTATATTAGTAGAACAATTTAAATGTTAGTGAAAATGCACTTTGGCTGTCGTATTTATTTAATAATAGCGATTTAAACATGGCGAAAAGTTATGTGAACGCTCTCAAGCATTTAAACTGGTTAGTTTTTGGAATTATAATATAGAGCTGTATGGTAATATCAATATTCACCAGGTTAAAAATAAATAATAAAAGGTTCCCTAACATTAAAATAATTTTCATTGTAAGGCTGATTTAGAATGACATGATCTTGATGTTTAGAAAAAGGAGACATGTTGGCCATTTGTAGTACGAAATTGCATACTTAATGCCATATAGTTTTAAAAAATCTAATACTCAAAAATATTTCGTGTCTTATATGTTGCTAATGTCTTCCCATAACGAGTGAAAACAGCTAAACCATCTGTAGTTCTTGTGGTATATGGTATGTCATTAGTTCCGCAAGGTCATATTTCAGCCTTCAAAGTGAAAAACAAAACAGCAGAACATAATCTGACATGTCAGGTTTTTACTTTGAAAACTGTTAAAAACGTGACAAAATTTTTGTTTTTAGCATCACAAGTATTAAACTACACAGCCAGCCATTTAATCATATATGCTATTTTAACTGATTATACTAACAATTCAAACAACATTAAACTTAATGCCTGTTGCCCAAAAGTCTTGTGTAATTTACAATAAGTCATTTAACATTATTTCATTTTTAAATTGTGCCCTGTGGAATCATTTTAAACTCTAGATCTAACACATATTAACATTAACTTAATTAAGATTCCTTTATGTTACACTAGACCACATGTTCAACTGGATCCTGTTTGCTTTAATTAATGTAATTTATAATGACTTGGTAACTACAATAATGATCTCATCTGAGAGCTTTTTCAGTGTAACCAAAGCAAGTACTGTTTTCCTGGCAACCACAGAAAGACTTCTGCTTAATGTCTACCTCATTAATTGAGCCCAATGTTTAAAGCACCTCAAATAAAAAAAGTGATTAATCAGTATATTTTGTATTAAAAAAACACAAGACCGAGTGACATATGCTGCTGCATCTAGTAAACATTAATACCTTTTAACATTAACTAAGCACCCAAAACAAATAACTATCTTACTTGACCATTATTACAACCTTAAACTCAGAGAAAGTCTGGCGTAGAGAATGACATGATGAGGTACCTACAGGACATCTTAAGGAAGAAGATCCGGCCTTGGCAGATACAGAGACACCCGCAGATCAACTCTCTACTGATCATGGTGTGCTCAGGCCCATCATCACTTCACCTTCTTTCTCTCCTCCTTATTTGCTCGCTCTTGTTCTCCTCACTAAGGGTTCTGTTTCTCTACACAGTAACCCCACACCTTCAGTACAGCAGCAGGCTGGCAGGCTCTACATAGCTCATGTTTCTCTAATTTGTTAACAAACACCTCCAGGTCAACAGGGGGCACTACACCTGTAGGGTGCGAGGACGCATTTCTCTACCATTTAATCCTCACATTGTATCATAACTGCATTTGTATAATGTTAAAACAATAATACTCATTCACAACTATGAAACATTTGTAATGCATTAGTATTTGAACTGTCATTTCTAAGCTAATTGGTCGTACGGTCAGTTGGAGAGGGGTGCAGAATCATAGCAACACGAGCCAATCATAGGTGCACAAGTGGGTAACTGTTTTTACCCATTTCTCTAGTCCCTGCTGTAAAAAAAACCCCACCCCTGATTTAATTAGATTTCTATGATGAGCTGTTTTCTCAACCCTGAGAAAACTCATGCAGACACAAGAACATGGGAACTCCACCCAGATCGGAATACAAACCAGGATCTTCAGTGCTAAAAGGTGAACGTGCTAATCACTATCCCATCACTATACCAATATAAAATAAAATTGCACTGACATGACTTAGTGGTTATTCCCAGTTTGAGTCCCAATCTGGGTGGAGTTTCCATGTTCTCCATGTGTCTGCATGAGTTTTCTCAGGGAAACCTGGTTTCCTCCACGTTCTCCGGTTTCCTCCCACAGTCCAAAAACAGGTAAATTGAATGCTCTAAATTGCCCCATGTAGTGTGTGTGTGTGTGTGTGTCTGTGTGTGATTGAGTGTGTGCCCAGTGAAGGATTGGCGCCCTGTCCTGGGTGTCTCTGGCCTGCGCCCAAGATGTTCTCCCCTGGATGCGCATGGGGAACCCCACCGCGACCCTTGTAGAGGAATAAGCGGAAGATAATGGATGGATGGATAAAGTACTGCATCTTAGAGGAACATATTTACCAAAATAGTTAAAATAAAATATCATTGTTGTGGGAGTACAACACCTTACAAGTGCCAAATTCAAAACAACAACCTAGCTTATGGTGTTAATATGCAGTCTAGGAGGATTTTGCCTGTGGGTATAAAAGTCATTATTGTATAAAGTATTAGTCAAGTGTATGTTTCCAAGATCAGGCCATTCCTTTATTGAATTAACATGCTGTTGAAAACTGAGTGAATAAATAGCACATGAAGGCTATGAGTTGCCAGCATCCAGAAATTGTGTGTAAGAATATTCTGAATGAAGTCGGGTAATTCCTCAGTTGATTTAATTTCATGGTGAATTTGTGCATTGCATTTGCACCCTAAAATAATTTAAGTCAATGCAAAATAACATTTGCCTGACAGCTTTTTGAAACCAGTGCACTTTGTCCTCAATTTTTCTTTTTTTTTTGAGATTTGCACTTGGATCCTCAGTGCTGAGAGGCAGATGTACTAACCATGACGCCACCTCCTTGCCCTAATTATTAATAATTAGCAACAACAATAATAATAATGACATAAAAGGCTTTAAAAGTAAATCCCACAGAGCACTGTAAATGATATATGCATAATTATTCAACCAGCTCTCACCACAAATGTTTTTAGCATATACAAAAAACAAGCTTAATGTCTTTCTACTGCAAACTCTTACATGTTTACATTTTTAAGTGGAAGTTAACTATTATGTATCCAAGAACATTTTGTCAGTCTGACCCTCATTGTGTAATTATTGCAGCTATGCAATGTTTAATCCAATGGTCTTTCCCAGTCCCAAAATGATATAGACTGGCAGAGAGCTTTTAAGTCTTTACCTTTTTTCAACGTTTCCCTTTTAAGGTGCTGTTACATGCATCCATAGCTGGACCTTATTCTCAGCATGTGAGAGGATTTTTGTTGATTATCGAACAACTATTATGTTCTCAGTCAACCCAAAAGACTAACAAATATCAAAGCTTAATATTATTGAAAGTTGGAGGTTTTTTTTTTAAGATTCGGCGTTCTTAGAAGGAAAGCTATTTGTGAAGGTAACTATAATTGTGCAGAATTATTAGGCAACTTAATAAAAAACATTAAAATACCCATCTCACTTTTCACCCGGTAAAACAATATAACAACACAAAATTTAGAAATAAACATTTCGGCCTTTAAAAAACAAAACCAAAAACGAATCAGTGACCAATAGCGCCACCTTTCTTTACGATGACACTCAAAAGCCTTCCATCCCTAGATTCTGTCAGCTGTTTGATCTGTTTACGATCAACATTGCGTGCAGCAGCCACCACAGACTCCCAAACACTGTTCAGAGAGGTGTGGGGTGGTCTTCCCTCCCTGTAGATCTCACATTTTATGAGGGACCACAGGTTCTCTATGAGGTTCAGATCAGGTGAACAAGGGGGCCATGTCATTATTTTTTCCTTCTTTTAGACCTTTACTGGCCAGCCACTTTGTGGAGTATTTGGATGTATGTGATGGAGCATTGTCCTGCATGAAAATTATGTTTTTCATAAAAGATACCGACTTCTTCCTATATCACTGCTTAAAGAAAGTGTCTTCTAGAAACTGGCAGTAGGTCTTGAAGTTGAGCTTCACTCCATCCTCAACCCAAAAAGGTCCCACAAGTTCCATTTTGAGGATACCAGCCCATATCAGTACCCCACCTCCACCTTGCTGGCGTCTGAGTCAGTGGAGCTCTCTGCTCTTTACTGATCCAGCCTCGGGCCCATCCATCTGGTCCATCAAAGGTACTCTCATTACATCAGTCCATAAAAGGGCATATGTCCATATGTCTCATTACATCAGTCCATAAAAGGGCATATGAATTCTAAAATGCTGAGAGACTGAAAATAGGATTTAGTGGATGTGAGTAATGTGCTGATGGCAAACATGACGACGTTCGTATTCCTTGATTGTATCTATGTCCCTTGTCTTTGATTTAAGAATTAAGACTTACATGCTATTAATATTAAATGCAAAAATTATTCTGTTTCTAGGTCAGACATACAGTAATTGTTAACAGCACATGCATCAGTGTATTATGTTTAAAACCTGGTAAATGTAAGTTATATTTTGTTTCATTCTGTCCTTCATGCAAGCTTACCTCCATCCTGGGCACTAAGCACGTTAAGGGCAAAGAGCATTGCATTAGAGAAGGTGGTGGCCTCCTCCTTAGTGGCAAAGTTGAGTCCATAAACCTGTCTGGCATCACGCCATTGGTGAAAAGTGGGCGTGGCCTGATTGTACTTCAACCCTTTTACAATAGAGTAGTTGATTACCACCTAAAGGTGAGAAAATAAAGGATAATACTACATCAGCTTTAAAAAATAATTTCAGAAAAAATACACACTAATAAATAAAATAATTTTACATTAGGATAAGGTTTAATGGTTAGAATATCACTAAATTAGAAATGTGAAAAAGGATGATGAAAAAGGATTTTTCAAATAAATAGTGGCGTATCAAGGTGTTATGCATTGTGTGTGCTGCCTGGCAAACTAACACACATCACAAATCAACAGCTACTCATTTACAAGTGCCTGCAGCATATTTGCACATCACAATTTCAATAGACTCACATAGTCCGTATACACAACTGCTGGAGAGGGGATTGGGTTATGTGTGCCAACTGATAGTGCACTGCTTAAATTATGCTGTGCTATTTCCTATACCTCTGGGACAGCCATAAGACAATATACGATTTCATTAGTTTCACTTTTATTGGTTGTTATACAGTGTGTACACAGAGGTAAACTGTACCTACACATAAACAAAACAGCTTGCCCATTACCCTATACTCTGGACAAATGGCCCGCTTTTATAAAGCAAAAGCAATTTCTTGTTAGTTGGCACAGGTGAAAATTAAAGAAGACTGGCGCATAGCTTTCCAAAGGTTGCTTTTGACATTTTAAACTATCGAATTCAACGCTTGATAAATAGTTGTGCCTTTCTCTCAGAATCCTCGGGCGCATTAGCATTCCCAGTTGTATGGTGGATAACGTCATAGTGGTGTACATCATTTGAAATGTCTTTGCGCAACCAAAATGGAAAGAAAAATAGCTTTATTTCTGTTATATTTTTGTAAATCGTGATACATTTCTGAATGTTTGAGTGGAATCCTGGCCCATGCGAACTGACTCATTTATTAACCTCTGTGTATTGAGTGTCTGTTTTGTCTACCTGCTTTTCCAAATTCCAAAACATATTTAATAGGCTTAGTGGTTAGCACATTTGCCTCTCAGCACTGGGGATTCCCCGTTTGAATCCCTATCTGGGTGGAGTTTGCATGTTCTCCCCGTGTCTGCGCGGGTTTCCTCTGGGTTCTCCAGTTTCCTCACACATCTCAAAAACATGAAGGTAAATTGAATGCTCTAAATTGCCCTGTATAGTGTGTGTGTGTGACTGTGTGAGCGAGTGTGCACCCAGCGATGAATTGGCGCCCTGTCCTGGGTGTATCCGCCCAGCGCCGAGACGTTCTCCCCTGAATGGGCATGGGGAACCGCCCCCCCCCCCCCGCGACCCTTGATTAGGAATAAGTGGAAGATAATGAATGA
>JAOUQT010301890.1:0-15987 GCA_025769995.1 Xyliphius kryptos | reverse complement strand
CACTAAGGTCGTGGGAGAAGTACACTATTTTGGGTGCTGGGCAGACACACCCAGGACAGAGCACCAATCCATCACTGGTCACAGACACTCACCCATACACTATATAGGGGCAACTTAGAGCAGCCAATTCATCTTGAATCTATGATTTTGAAATGTGGGAGAAAAACAGAATCTGGAAAAAACTCATGGGGGGAACATGAATCCCCAGCAATGAGAGGCGGGAGTTCCACCAACATTTGGGTTACACTCAAAATTCAACACCATATACTATATATTGTACATTTTGTTGAGAAAGCAGCCAGTTAACAAATTAAAATTCCTAATCATTCAAATACAAAACTCAACAATTTTACTCCTGATTTTTTTTTTACCTGGAGGGATCTGATGACTCAGATAGGTGTTGTAAAACTAATGCGCCAAGGATGAGGCCAAGATTGGTTCGTCCTACCCCCACCTGGCAGCTGAAGAGTAATGTGGGGATAGGACTGGTACTATCACGCAACACTGACAGATTACGGTTTTCCTGCACAGAGAACATGAAAATGCATTTTAAAAGAGCTTTTAAATCTAAATAATGAAGATCCTTACTGATTTTGTAATGACGGTCCAGTAGTTACAAAATCCATTTGTAGAGGCTTGATGCTCTGGGTATTTTAATGGTTTCTCTTCTTTTACACATTTTTAACTTAAGTTATATTAAATACTTTTCATACAATTAATTTTTTCACATGTTTTAAGCTTTTGTTGATTTATAAGTTTCATTTCATAGTTGCATTGTAGACATGAGGATATGAGACTCACAGCAGAGATGGATTCTGACCAAGCACCGTCTCAGTGACCACAGCCTGGCTGTAGTAACGGGCAGGTACAAAAAGTCCTGGTTACCCCGCGAAGAGAGAAACTGTGGTCAGTGTAAGAGCAGTGAGGTGGAGACAAAAATGCTCCTCCTTATTTACTGCCCCAAGTTTAAAATAATTAAAGAAAACTTTATACACAAATGTAATCATCTGATCCCATTTTATTAATACACTATCAAAACTGGAACAAAAACAAATTATATTGGGAGAGGGACACACGGCGCCCCTCGTTGCTCAGTGCATATCAGTGTTTCTCCTTCTGAAAGAGTCAAAGTAAAGTTTGCACATGCACCAAAGTAGGAATGTGTGTCCTGAGATATTTATCTCCAACTTTTAGTAGGCTTACTTTAATAAACTGTATTTTGTTCATGTTTTGTCTTACTGTATGTGGTTGGGACTGGTATACCTTAAATACCTCCAAGCATGTGGCTGTTGCATAAAAAGGAATGGATTCATTATTGAATAAAATTTCAAATATCTTACCTTGAGTACATTTACAAATGCATCAAAGTCCTTCTCCATTGGTGCCCCTTCCATTGGAAGTGAAAGTCTGTAATACCTATGACAGATTTTGTGTATATAATTAAAATGATTAAATTCTGCTAATCATTTATTAAGCAAAAATGTATGAATGGTTCCGCCCTGCAGTGTCTAGTAAACTGCTTATTAAAGATAATGCTACCACTCTGTGATTAAAGGGCCCAGGTTTATTGCCAGGACATATTGCTCTCTTTTTATTGAGCCCTTAAGCTCTCAGAAGTCTACAGATTTATTAATGGACACAGAATTGGTTTTAAAAACTGTTTTAACATAGTCTCATGCCAAATAACTAACATATTTTCATAAAAGGAACAGAGCTGAAGGTGGAGGTCATATAGATTTGAGTAAACTCAAGATTAATCATATTTCCTAATAGCCTTGTGTCTGTGCAACTGTCAGGAGCCGTCTGCACCTCACCATAGACTCTGTTAGCACACTCACCCTTCAGTTATTTAGCTTGTTTCTTTACTTATACTTGTTTTTTAGTAAATTAACTGTGTGTTTTCATTGGTGGGTCTGTGCGTGCTTTTTCTTGTTTTGTTATTTAAGCCTTGTGTTCCCCTTAGCTCCCTGCACATTATCACTTTAGGTCATGTGTTGTTGGTTCCCACTGTCTTTGTATTATCTGCTTTTTCTGTAATAAACATGTCTCACTGCTCCCTGGCATCCCAGGTCCATTCTGCACCCACTCTGCAAATGTGACAGCAGCTTTCTGGCTTGTTCTTTGTGGTTATTCTTTATAGAAATATTCCAGAGATTGCAGAAGTGTTCTATGTTGCTTCGTCCATCCTTCTTGCTCTGTCCATCACTTTCTCTCCCTGCATTTTGATGATCTGGCATAATATGCGTCAACACACCGTTATACTGAACCTACAGCTGATGTGCACTAAACTACAAGTTGTAGAACAGACACCCTTCTACAAAATGCTGTTTTAACTATAAACCTTAATAGCAGACAATTTGGTCTGTTATCATTAACAAGCTTTGTTGTTAGTTTGATTTGATCCATTAATTAACTTGATTTAAATTAATATTTAGTAATTTAGCAAACACTTTCATTAAAAGTGAATTACAAATGAGAGAGCAACACAAGGTAGTGGTTATGGAGGAACCAGTTACATTGAATTATAATTAAACCTGATTTTTATTCGAACCAGGTTCTAGATTTTTTTTTTCATAGCAAGTGCTTGTGGAAAACATGTCTTAAGATGTTTCTTAAAGATGCTAAGTGACTCAGCCGGTTAAAGTTTATTATTTTTTTTTATAGCCGGTGCTTGTGGAGGACATGTGCTTTGAAATGTTTCTTTAAAATGCTTAGTGACAGCCTTATGAACAGTGTGGGGAAGATCATTCCACCACTCAGCAGGTCCTTTTAAGGTTCCTAAAGCTCTAGGTCTGCATACTTTATTAAGCTGCTTTGTGATCATATCTGTGATAGATAACATCATATATAATAATATAATGTATAAATACGTTAAGTAAACCCTACACAACTACAGAATAACCAGAAAATGTCATATATTGCAAAACAATACCTGAATTATATTATACCTGTAAGAAGGCAGAATAAACAGCGGTCGTTTGTAAACCTCCTCTGTCACATGTATGTGCTCCTCAGAAGCAATCTTAATCTGTTGTGGCTCGTCTTTAAAGTTTTCAACGTCATTATAAACATAGAATATATTTTCACTGAGTTTGGCGAAGTTGAGTAACTAAAAAAAGAAAGATAAAAAACACACACACATTTCAACATTAATTAATAAAGATGAATAATACATGTCGCAGGTTAGTTAAGGACCTACCTCATTTCTGATGGAAAGCTCCAACTGTTCCATTTTGTCCTCTATTTTAAGGTCATGCAGGTTTTCATGGAGGTTTTCTTTTTTTCTGGGTGTGTATGGAAAGAAGTCTTTATCCAGATGCAGAAAGACAACTGGCTCTTTCCTCACACAGAAAAAGATTAGCTCCTGTAAATACAAGACAACCTAGTACATCAACAATCATAATGTTTTATGACTTTGTATAATTCTGAGTATGTACTATGCGGAAACTACATAGGAACTAATAACGTCTTCATTAAAATAACCAAAGACCACAGACCTGACATGGCTCACTCTCCATCATCTGAAGGACCTGTTTGAAACCATTTAAACTGGGCTGCCCCATTCCATAAAGTGGGTAGTTTCCCTTAACTTTCCGGAAATTTGGAGCGCCATGGCTTCTTGTAGTGTTTAAGATGTCTGTTCTACTGCTTACATCCTGAACCATAAAATACTTCCCCTGTGTAATAAAAATGATATAAATATTATTAACATGATCAATTTATGGTCTTTAATTACTTAGATATAGATAGTTAAACATTCACTATATCATCTGGTCATTGAAAGTGATTGAGCATGTTAATGTGTTCCATTGAGTCATTGATGTATAACATGAAGTACCTTGTCATGTATTTTGACATTTTGTATCTTATTTTTCCACTTGCAAATCTGGAACAGTACTATCATATTCTGAATGATATTAAAAAACTATAATTAGAAGAAACTTTGACCTGACCCAGTAGTGTTACGATGTCAGAACCACTTTTAGTAGTGTGGGTCTCAAAAAAGCATAAGGGCTCAAAAGTACTGAACAACTTTAACAAGTTCTTTGAAAACTCTTTAGTAAAGACAATGGTTTGGTATAGAAGCTTTATAAGCTTTATAAAGTTGTTGTATACAATTTGTTCTAGCACAAAATTAATTATAAGTATGATATCAGAACAATAGACACATCCTAATTGGTGCTGTTCAGAACCATTTATAAAATGGGGAGTTGTGGTCCCTAAATCTGATTGGCTGATTATTGACAATAATGCACACCCTTGACCATTTTATATTTATATCAATGTGATATACATTTTTTTTCCAATGTTCTTTATAAAGTGCATTCTGCAATCTGGCCACTGCCATGTCAGTGTTCACTTTAAAAAACAGACTACATTCCATCATGAAAGACCAGTTAATCAGAAATTTTGCTTTTCATAAACACATTTATTCATCAAACCTTGTTTTTTCTTATTATGGTATGTTTGTAAGAGTTTTATAACAGCAATAAGTCACTTAAGGTTGTGCATTATTGTAAAAAAAATCACCGGAAAGATGAGTAACTTCGCGTCGTTCCTACCAACACTCTTTCCCTTGATTTATTCCAATCTTAAGAGCCTTATTGCTTTATTTTTACACCAAATACACTACCATTTCACAATGCAAATTAAAAAAGTATTAACTATGCATATAGTTCCACTGATTTTGCAAAAGCATACCTTTCAAAAGTTATAGCTTTTCCAAGAGTGTAAACATTTGAGTATACAGTGCTTACATAAAGCATATAAATAAAAGCATGCTTACCAAAACTAGGTAATGCTCAGGCAGCGTATCACATATTCTCCCCACAAAGTAATTGGCCGAAGGAATACTGTCATGAATTTGAAACTCCTCTCTGCAATTATACCTGTTCAGGAGAAGTAACTCAGTCACTACTCAGTCTGAATGCAAAATAAATAGTCCATCTTTTAGTGTTTATTATGTGCTGTACATTATGACAAAGTCATAATGTAATCTCTAAATTAAATGGATGGAACAGAACATGAGCAAACAGAATAAATGGCTTTCAGACCCTGGCTGCTGTTGTAAATGGCTCATCTGTCCAGACTACATATTACTCAACAGAGGTACAAAAATAGAATGTCAATAAATATATATATATATATATATTAAAATAAAAGAGTTTAAAATACAAAGAGTTTAAAATACATCTTATTACAATAACCTTTTTTTATGTTTATACTTACGTGATGACCACAGGGGCTACTTTGTTGGTAATAATGGACTTGGCCCTGCTGTTGGGAATTTTCAGTGTCTGCAATGAGGCAGAAATTCTATCTTCTTGTGTGGTGCCACTCTGGTGACCACTGGAGTGTGTTGGTGTTACTAATGCAGGCTGGGACACTGCACTAGCAGTAGTACCCATAATCCCTGCAGAGCTGCAATTAGACCACCGTGTTAGACATTTTTACTGGATACACATTACCATGTAATTACAGATAGATAGATATATTTTTTTTAACATTTAGCTGGCACACACAATTCATTGCAGCAAAACAGATAAAATAAAAAGAAGAAAGCATTTCTACAGTCCAACTGATACATACAGAAAATGCATTTGCATGGAAATAAATCTTTATATTTAATTTTGCTGCTGGTTTAGTTTAACAAAACATGTCTCACAATCTATTTGCAGTCTTGATATCCTTCTGTCTTTGCTTCTTCATTTCAGACATCTTTACGGTGCTGGGGACTTCCATTCTTGTGGTGTTATCTCCTCGACCCAACAAGCTTAGTTACTTAAACAAATCCCAAAAATGTTGTCCTTTTTTTGGTTGTGCAGCCTGATGATTCTCGTCCTAAACTGGCAAAGCTTTTGAGGGGGCAAAGGAGAAATACTGTACATCTGGCAGCCAGACGGTTATGTGGGCGGCCCCAGACATTCACAGGACAACCCACTTTATGGAGCAGACCCAGAGTATAAACTCTCTCACACCACATTGATGCATCAGTTCTTAAAAGACCAAATATGTACATTAGAATAACTATTGTACATTAGAATAAGCTATTTAAAAACACTTTTAAGCTACTTTTTTCATTGTCTACACTCAAATTATATTTTGTATTTTCAGATCTTTTTATTTTAAGTTCTAGGCATTTATATATTTTACCTTTGTGTTTATAAGGAAGGCCAAACACCATAGCATGATTTGTTAGCCATCTAATTTTTTATACATGACTTTAAAATAAACTAGTTGGAATGTCTTGTGAAGGTTTGAACAGTCTCTCTTGCATCAGAAACAGTTGTGCCCTTTTAGATGGCTTGATTGAAATTCCATGTGTTCCAATAAGCTAGACCAACACAAAAACACTCTAAATATGGCCAGGAAAACCCCAGGATGCATTGCACAATGTCACACAGATAGGAGGAAGGATACAAAAGCAAAAAAAATGTTTTGGGGCAAGGATGAAGATTACTTTTGATTGACATATCCTTATTTAAAATATTATATTGAGAATATTTGTATGCGTTTACAAATTTAAAACTGTAACATAGTCAAACTCAATTTCCCTTAAATGTTTAGCGCAGTGATTCTATTCTATTAATACCCATCAACAACAACTTTTACATCCTGTAATTAAAATAAACTTTCTGTGAATGTGGGCTCTTAATGTTGGTGAACGGTGCAAATTTAGCTGAAAATATAACCACAATTCCTCACCTTGTCACGTCCCTTATAACCTCATGAGTTCTTCAGTTAAAAGATGATTAAAAAACAAAAAAAACAAACGTAATCCAGTCTGATGTTTCTTGCACACATTGACAATAAATTGAACTTTAGTCACGTTCACACTTAAAGAACTGGACGCACTTCAGCGTAACTAGTCCCAGCATCTCGGAGCAGTTTGCAAGGTTTAAAGAAAAACGGCGCTGGGCAGATAGTTCTCTTCACCACCTCTTCAATTCACAGCGAGAGAAAGGATGAGAAAGGAGGGTGTGGGGGTGGACTCTTGTCACATACACGCTCCAATCAACAAGTCCATCTCATGGCAACGTAGTGCCTACACTTTAACGTGAAAACATGAAGAACAGCGAGGTATCACAGTGCAAGCAATTAAGTCAACAACATCTTGCATCAAGAGGCTCCTGTACTACACAGCAAGGAAGGTTGTATGGTGCTTATCACCAGCACAGTGCTGTATCTTTATACAGTGCAGTGACTTACTGATAAACTATGCCGTAGAACAAATTATGGTGGTGAGTGGATTTCTTTTTATAATTTAGATTATGATACGTTAAAACAATAGTATAAAGTTAACTGTGGATTAAATGTGATACTGTGCAAAAGGAATCACACAGATTTCAGGTAATAAATGTCACAGCAAATGTAGTGTAAATGTCACTTTTGTACTCATGCACAAACAGCCTTGATATAAAGCCAATTTCTATCAGAGCTTTGTGCCTACATTGAATAAAGTCTTTTTAAGAGGCGGCGCCTTTCACATTGCTGATAAAGAATACCCTCAGCTTGAAGCTCTGCTGGTGCTCTGCAGAGTTGCCAGGGGTTTCCAAGCAACTGGGGAATTCTCAAGAATCATTTATACTCTTTAGTTTTAGCACTATTAAATCAAAAACTTGAGCATTTTTCACTTTTGTGTGCAACATAATACATTCCACCAGAAAGAAAAGAATAAAAATACCTAAAATCCACTTTTACAAAAATATGACTGGTCAGTTTTACCAAACTAGTCAGTAAATGTTTTATAAACTTAGAAACATAGCCATGCTACTACTAGTAACAAACACCTCTAAATTCCTTAATAAAAACTCTTTTCTTGATTAAAAGCATAACTCAACATATTTAATTACAAACTCATTTCTATATTATTATTGCACTGCCATTATTGCACGTTGTATATCTAGACAATTCTACTATTTGCACTACTGGTTGATGCTAAAGGCATTTTGTTGTGTTGTACTCGTACAGAACAATGACAACAAAGTTGGCTCAATCATATTTATTTCCTCCCTCAGTGAGCTTTGTATTAACCGTCTTAACTCTACCTATAAACAGACATGATTTTAAAAAATCTAAATCAGGATTAAAATGAACTTAAAACACTTATTTTGGGAATTTTTTATCCTTGTAAACAATCACTATGTATATAGTTAACTATTCTGTTAACGATAATCAACTATACTGTCACCAAGTTATTACTAAACAAACTATGCATATAAATTTATACACTACATGTACGTTTAGACATGTAAATAGTACCGATTCTTAATGCACGTTTGCTATGCTAAATATATTTGATATCTGCACTTTTTTTGCACTACTGGACTGGTTTACAATGTTTAAAACGTCAACACCACACTAGCCAATTCCACTTCTACACACGGTCATATTCTTTTTTTAAGACCCAAATTTCCCTTTGGGATTACATTACATTTGGTTATTCGGCATACGCCTTCATCCAAAGCGACTTACAAGCAACCCACTTAATAGTTGGGGTCAGAACACAGGGTTTCACACAGAATCCCTGGAACAATGAGGGTTAAGGGTCTGCTCAAGGTCCCAAATTGGTAACTTTAAGGATTTGTACCCACAATCCTTAAGCTTGCCGGCCCAACTGCCTAACTACTGAACTACCACACCTTCAATAAAGTTTTCATCCCTCATCAAATTTTGCAAAGGCTGATTTAAGCCATAACAGACTTAAATTTATCTTTTATTCACTACAGTAATAGCCCATACTTAAAGAATTCTAAAGCAACAGAAACCTACATTCCAAACATGACCCCATCAACTGGTTATATGAGATAATCACAGACAATCATCTCAAATAGATAATCACAGACAATCATCTCAAATGAAAACAAGACAAGTAAATAATTTAAAGGAACTTTTATTGATTTTGCAATAACAGTGCCCGCTGGCAGTATTTATATTTAAATTCTTGTAATTCAACAGTGTCTAGAATCCAGATAAAATTCAAGTGGTGGCACTTTAAATGCACGGTCATCAAACTGGCTTCTAAAGTTATATTTGATGGGCAATGTGAACTCAAATGTCTATTGTATTTAAGAATACACTTTCAGGCATTTGAGGTCAGCAGTTGAAATGATTCTGTCAAATCTCTGACAGCATATGGAAGTCTATATATGAACTTTTTTTGTAAAAATGCTTTGAATTTCTGAATTTAAACCAGTAATAATTTGGAAAACAATTATGCACTGAAATTATAAATAGAAAAAAAACAATCAGTTAGGGAATCCGAAAACTTGGAATTGGTAGTTTAACCACAAAGTACACCTTTAGCCATTAATCCAATCAGCAAAATTTTATGTTCACCAAATCACTTTCCTTTTCACCTTTCCACCTCTAAAGCTGGACAAGGAAACTGTGTATTCAAAAATAGAAATGCATTTTGATACATGTCTCTAATCTTAAACTGAGGGGAGAGGGGTAAAAATCAGTCAGATGAATGGAAACTGAAGATTCCCAACACGCAGCAGCTTAACAATAAAATAAGGCATGGGTAAGGAGACACAGCAAGAAAAATAATGAGAAAACAAAATGGAGCAGGATGACAGTGTTGTGTTTTGCAAGAAGCGTGAATGTGTTCTCTTCAAAGATTATTTTTAAACGAAAACAGCAATGCTTTCACCCCCTTCATGTTTCATTACCTCAAATAATTTTTAAAGGAAAATGTAAAATGTCACAGAAAAATGACACTTAAATTCTAATAAGTTTGGATCCTGATTAATAAAAAGCATATAATGTTCATAGAGCAATATGATTTTCATTCAAACATTTGATTTAAAAAAAATTTGAAAAAAAAAATAATTTGTAAAATAAAAATGGTCACGTCACAGCAAATCTGTTTTACAAATTCACACCTGCGTGTTCAAAAATAACAGAACGAATGACCAGACAACACTTCAGTGTCTTCCTACCTTTGATTTGAGGAATGAGACTTTGTATGTATATATGCGCAATCAGAAAGCAAGTTCAAACATCACATGTAAAATTACTGTTCTATACTTCCCTGTTATTTCACCATTAAAGCTGTAAGTGCCATTTCATGCATGAGGAAAGTGCATTTTGAGACCAGCTCCGAATTTGAAGGCCTTTCGATTCATGATTTACTTAAAAACCACATCCGAAACTTCACTCAGTCCAAAGCTGTGCATTGTGTACATTACCTTTGACCAGCAACTTATTTTGTGTCACCGTACTACAGTATTTGATGTTTATTAGACTCAGTAAACACAAAGCTGAAGTAATGCTTCAAGTATCACCAGGATTCATTCACAAATCAAAGGTAGGGACAAAACATACTGCTAAAAGAAAAAAAATATGATGCTAGATAATTCAATCCTTAAGAAAAACAATGTTTTAAAGAAATATATGAAGTTACATGTCCTAATGATGTGGTTTAAACAGTGTCTACACTGGACTTGAAAATTGGGGTACAACATTGGCAGAAAATGGACATAAAATGAACTAAAATATTTAATTAAGGTTCTTGGTTTAGGCATTTTTTCAAACCATCTCCAACACACTGCTAAACCTGAAATTGTGTTTTTGTGTATAAAACATGTATGCTTAAAATTTTCAAAATAAAAGACTTGGAATGAATAGAACTTTATAAATGAACAAAAATAAACAAGGCTAGTTTGACTATAAGGCTTTGGATTGAGAAATATATTTGTACTAAAAGGTTGAATCTGTATATTTATGAAACAGTAAGGAGGCAACAGAATGTGTACTGTAATGTAGTGGCCCCTGACAAAATCAATGGTGATTTTATACATAATTCATTTTAAAAAAGGGTTTTGAAGGGTGTCTGGCGTTTGTACTGTATTAAATGATCATGAATAAATCTCCGATGGCTGTTTTGCAAGTGTATGGGTTTACATTAATTGTGTACGGGCACTTAGAATACAGACATTTCTCTTGCTGTGTGGCTTAAGCACGTCTGGCTGTTGGAAGCCCTGAAACCTAAATCACGTGTTAGCTTGCAGGGCTCCAGCATCCTACTGCCAACATGTGTCAACCACCCCCATTACTTTTTCACAACCAGCAGCTAGAGAGAGCTAAAGGAGAGGGCTCACAACATTGGTTTCTATAGCCAAGCCGCTGGCACATATGCACCAGGTTTGTATCTGCTTATCGTGTCAGTTGGTTCCTCTTTTTTAGATGTCCATCTCAAACTGAGCATCTTCACCTGCAACAGAAGAGTTTTATCTTAAGTCTAAAAAATAATATACATTACAAGGGCTTATTGGGAAAGCAAATAGCTCCAATTACTTGTACTTTGCACCATGCCTGAGAACAATATGTATAATGCAGTTTTTTTTATTTTAGATAATAAAATGTTATGTCTCATAATATGAGCTTTGGATTCTTTTAAGCTTTTGGGCGTTAAAGCTCAGTGGTTAGGGTGATGGGCTATCAATTTTAAGATTGTGGGTTAAATCCCAGGTCCATTGAAGGTACCAATGAGGGTACTTAAGCGAGGCTCTTAACTCAAAGGTGCATAAATAAAAACAAATCATGAAAACATGTACAATTGTAAATTTATCCGCCAATATAGTGAGTAAATTTATCTTGTTAAGAAAAAGTTTCTAAAAATGACAAACTTCCTTATAAATCTATTCAAGTCAAAAACAAGACTTTGTTACACTTCAAGATTTTTTAGCATGATAAGATTTCATTTTTTTTAAGTGTGGATCTGACCCTGCACAGCTACTGATTTTTTTTTTTTAATTGACAACATGAACGTGACATAGGAGCTGATTGACTTAAAATTTAAATTTACACAGTTTGTTATCTAACTCTCGAGCTACAAAAGAATTGTGTCTTTTAGAGTTGTTTACGCCCGAGTGGCTTATATTCAGTTACACTGCCATTTTAAAAAATAAAGGTAATTGCAACAATAAAAAATGTTTTATAACAATTTACAACTTACAGTTAATCCGTGCACATGCAAATAAATATCCGACCACAATAAATAAACTGCCCACTTTAGGGAAAAGACATGCATCAGGGTTTATAATGCTTATACTTCAAATACACTAAATAAACAAACCTGCTCCAGGCTTTCCATCATGATTATTTCGATTTTTGGCTTCGTTCTTTTTGTTTTCATTTATAGCATTTTGGCTTGTGACTCCAGGGATGACCGGCAGGTGTGCTGGTGGAGTCTGGGCTATTGGGGAATTGCGCCGGTCTAACAGGAATTTACGGTCATAGATGATCCGGGTGCCTAAAGTAAATTAAACAATGTGAAAGCATTAGTGTAAACAATATATCTAATTTCTATGCATTCCTAACATCAGTTAATGTAGTCTTTTATATGTACAGGACATACACAGGATAAAAATGTTATTGTCACCCACAATGCAGCAGTAAACTTCACACACTTAAAAACACTCTATGCTTAATATAGAATGGTGGTAGTAGCCTAAGTAGAAGTAAAGTGACAGGTGCAGTGGGTTAAAATCAGTGATTGTGGCTGGTGCAAAAAAAAATAAATGAGGACTCGTAGGTGGTGAGTTCGTAATCATGCCCTTATCGATATTTGTGTGTCATGTATAATGCAGTTTTTTTATTTTAGATATTGAAATGTTATGTCTCATAATATGAGCTTTAGATTCTTTTGAGCTTTTGGGCGTGATAGCTCAGTGGTTAAGGTGATGGGCTATCAATCTGAAGGTTGGGGGTTCAAATTCCAGGCCCACTGAAGTTACCAATGTGTGTCCCTAAGAAAGACCCTTAAATCTCATTGCTTCAGTGGTACTGCATCAGCCTTGTGTTCTGACCCCAACCATTAAGTTGGCATCCCTAAAGTTAGCACAGGAGACGATTTTGAACAATGGATGGTTTTATATTACTTGTTTGCAATGAAGATTCCCCAAAGTTTGACTAAAGTGCAATGGACAAGTCTCACTTTGGTTGAACCAGCTTACTGATCATGGTATCACTCCTGCCAGTGTGTGGTAGTTCAGTGGTTAGGGTTTGGGGCTAGCAATCTCAGGGTTGTGGGTTCAAATCCCACTGAAGTTACCAAAATGGGTCCTTGAGCAAGAACCTTAACCCTTACCGCTCCAAGGATTTTGTATGTAACCCTGTGATCTGACCCCAACTATCAAAGTACTTTTCAGTTGCTCTGGATAAAAGAATCTGCTAAATGATCTAATGAAATTGAAGTTAATAAGTGTTATTAAGTTCCACCCTATTTTTGAAATAAAGTAATAAAGTTAGGAAATATGACTAAAAGCCAATTTTCTTTTACATGTCAGTACTATTCAGAAGGTACATGCTTTTTCCAGAAAATTACACTACAGTTTAGCTACAGTTATAGATTACCATATGGTAAACAAACAAATGCATTGTACACCTAAAATATACAAATAATTGATTTGATTATAAAATAAGATGTAGACAATGTGGATGGCAAATGGTGAACCGTGCAGAAGAATGATAAAGTTTGGGTTGAAAAGCAAGACGTTAAAACAACGTTGATTAACTTTTAAAAGCCGACAGTTAAATCAACGATGAAACCCTTTGAAATGCGAGCTGGGTATGTAAATTGACAAATCAAAATCTCAAAAACACGAATATAATGTAATTACGCAATGTAATACATTATTAGACAGTCGGTGCTCTTTGTTATGTAAAGATTACGTTGTCAGAAAACGGATCATGTTGTGCTTACAAGGTCAGTACGTACAGATAGGGATATTTTCTCTATTTCTAAACTGGCCCGCTTTGTTGTACAATCCTAATTCTCAATAAATGCGCTACGAAGTATTCAATCCCGCTCTGAAAGGCTACAGCAAAGGCAGTGCAAAAGAGCGCCGCATCTAAAATGACACCGTATCACACATTAAGGGTACTACATAGTGCGCAGCAAACTACACCGCACATTCTCGGTAGAAACCCTACAGAGGGCGTAAGGAACCCATTTAAAACCCAGCCCTTGTTTTTGTTTTTGAACATGCCAGGCTTCCTGGCGGGGCTGCTAGGCCACACTGTTTACGACCAAGACAGCAAATGCACGAAGTGACAACTTTTGGTTTGGGGCTTTAAGCCAAATATAGGGGTATACTGTGGAAGTGTATTACCGCCCGGGGTAGTTGAAAATAAAGTGCCTCCAGGAGTGGTGCAATAATCGTGAGGTAGCTGCGTTGAGTCGTCGATCAGCACCGTCCTGGTCGGAATGGCCCTGCTCTCGCTATGCTGACGACTGGACGACATTGCATTAGATTGGGTCGCTAGACGGTGTCGAGCTGAACTTCTAATCCCGACGGAAGGTGAAAGCCCGGGCTCGTTCCAATCTTTTCCGTCTATCTTTAAAGCTTTCGCCCTCCCAGCCGTCAGCACCGTCCCTCCCTCCACCAGGCAGGAAGCACAGCGCCTCTGACGGATATGAGCTCATGAGTAGGACTGAACACGTGACCTGACAGGAAGCGTCTCGCTTTGGAAGCGTGTAGGGTCACACCTGGGGACGACGTTTACACTTTTACACATTTAATGTCGGTCTAACTAAATATTAGCATCTGTTATACACTGCTAAACAAATAAAGGGAACACTAAAATAACACATCCTAGATCTTAATGAATGAAAATTTGCAGTTGAAAATCTTTACTTAGTAGATAGTGCAATGTGTTGAGTATAAAGTAACATAAAAATGATTAAAATGTAAATCAAAATAATTAACCCATGGTGGTCTGTATTTGGAATCATACTCAAAATCAATCCAATATCTTACGCTTATTCATCTGTTAGGGTCATGGTAGGGTTCCCCATGACAATCCTGGGGAGAACACCTAGGGCGCTGGGATACAACCAGCACACACTTACACATCCACACACACACTATATTATATGGGGCAATTTAGAGCATTCAATTTACCTGGAATTCATGTTAGTGACTCACTAATTTACATTGTATTTACATTTGGTTATTTAGCAGACACTTTTATCCAAACAACTTACAAGTATTCCAACTTGGTTGGGGTCGGAACACAGGAGCAGTTAGGGTTAAGGATCTTGCTGAAGGACCCACAATTGGAACTTCAGTGGACCTGGGATTTGAACCCCCAACCTTCTGATTGATAGTCCAACTCCCAAACCACACTTGCTTATTTGGCAAGATAATTTTCTTCAATTCCTTTGTCATTAAAGTATTCAGGAAGCAAAGCGATGCTCTGGGATTGGACACATTTAGTCAGATATCCTCTTTGCTGTTTACGTGCCTCACTGCAGGTGTGCCCACACTTTTTGGGCCTGAGATCTACTTTTCCCAGTGGACCTGGGAAAGCTTGGAAAAATGTTTAAAAACTTTTTTGCACAAATATTAGTTATAGATATTAGTAGCAATAAAAGGCATTCCACTGGGAAAAAAAATTACTATTGTTCTGATGATTTGCACTGAATGGTGTCAGCCAGGTGTCAGTAGTGTGGACAGTAGTTGATGCCAATTCTTAAGCAGGTTCCAAATGATCATCAGTGAGGGTGAACCGATATCTAGACTTTATTATTTTTATGTGGGCGAAAAGCCAGATTTACATAAATAGGTCATTTTAAAATAATCAAATGAATACAAAATCATAACATATTTTGGGACAGAAACTGACCAACACATTACCCGACATCTATTTCATGAAAATAGTTGTACTTTTTTACATCCGTCTCTGACTAACTAGTTCAAAGTTGAACTGGGCCCTGCTATTTCATTTCACAAGTCCACCACGAGGGGGCATGATTTTCACATCGTTGCCATGTTAGAGTTTTGTATTTATATAAGATGCTCTCTTGAAAGCGCTTATTTTACATCATCAAGAAAAGTGTTTAATGGCATTGTGTTTACGACACAAGGTACGACACAAGGTCGGTTTCAGTGCCGCAATGTACGGAAGCCCAGAGAGGACGTGTGTTATAATTTTTTTTAAGTCGTTATCACGACATAACAAATCTTGTTTATTTGA
>JAOUQT010301882.1:0-15987 GCA_025769995.1 Xyliphius kryptos | reverse complement strand
AAGTATTACGCTATGGCCGATATAGGGCTTACCTTTACAAGTGAAAGTTGTAGAAAAACGCCGATCTAACGCTCCGCTCAGGATATCCAGTAACTACGGCCGCTAGTTCATTCACAAAACACTGACTTGTTCGGAAAATCTTGTTTTGGAAAATCTTTTTAAAAGTAAAAGATTCTGAAGTGTATTTTTGAGATTTTTTTTTCAATACATCCATAAGATCATTGTATTCTGTATTCTAGTTTATTTCAGTTAGTTTATTTCACCCTTTTGTGGCAAGGGTGTAGAGGAACTTGACCATGCTCTGTGAGGCGATAGATTATTCTGGTTTATTTATGATGCATTTATACTTTTTTCTAAACATTTGATTTACTTTAAGTTTAGTTCTGGTTTGCGTAGCTTTCACACTGACAAAAATTGTCCTGTGGCTGAATGAAAATGGGCAATTGGCAAAATACACTAACAATGTTTATAAAATATATTTGTGCTCTGCTACAATTTTGCTATTCTGTTCAATTTCTCATGCTAAATCAAGCCACATTTATAACATTGCATCTGTTTTTGGTTTTCTTAGAAATCTTTGGATTGTACAGCATTCAGACTTTTGGAAGAATTTCAGTCGATTTTGCAAAAGCTTGTTTGACAACAGACTGAAATCCACATTTTCAGGCAGTCTTGCTTTGTGCACACCAGGGATTAAATAACAGTGTCACAACTGAACCAAACTAACAGCCATCAAATTTTGTTTTAATCTAGCTAAACCTGGCAAATATTATACGTAAAATTACACACTACAAAAAACTGTGTTTTTTTAAAGGCACTCCACAGGTTAAAGCATTTGCTCACATTTATTTGCTATATTACAGTTTAGAAAACTAGTCCAGATTTTTTCCAGGTATGGCCTGGTTCATGCAAAGATTTTAATTACTTTACTTTTTTGTTTATTTTGTAACTTGTGGACTAATTTAAAATTATTAACCGCTATATTCCTTCGGTTAACTGAACATTTGAAGTGTTGTTTACTAAAGCTAAATATTGTAATAAATATTTAGGCATTGTTTGTCATTATTTCGTTGACCTATTTAACAATCTGTTAAAATAAATGTGATTTTGCAAGTTAACGCTTCACTACACAGAGTGATAACATTTATTACATTAGAGCGTTAAAAGTTTATCAGATGGAAATTTTATAACATGTTCTTTTTCAGCGTTTGATATTTTTCACCACATGCAATTTGTTGAGTTTATAACGAGTCTTTCTTGAAAGATAAACAATAACAAAGGCGTGCTAGTCGCTAATGTCTGTTGTACCACCATGACATGTTGTTTGTAATTTCACCAATAAGAGTGAAAGTGTTGCTGTTGATGTAAATTCAGGGTGACATTAATGAAATTTCAAAAATCAAACCATTCCACATACATTGTGGATTTGTCCTATGTTAAAATATAAAACATCAAAAGTGTATTCAATTAAAAATATAACTAAGAAAAGAAAGTAAAATTGCAAATTTGTTTATGATAAAAGTTCATGTGTATAAGAGAGAGAAGAGGGCGAGAGATGTGGGGGGTGAAGTTAATTCAGCACAGCCGTTCATTTTATAGCATTCGCTCTTTAAATGTCAGTAGTTTAGATACATGGGGCCTGAATCCCAAGTATGATTAGATGCAGATTTGTTCTCTCATTGGTTAGCCCGGTTGAGTGCTGTGCCACATCCAACCTTCGGCTGGGAGCTGAAGTAGTCAGAGCTGTTTCACATTCCCAAGCTCCCACCTACCTCATTTTAAATTCTGCTTCTGGATCTGTTTACCATGCACAAAGCCTTTTTGTGTTTTTTGCTGTATGCACGCCATGTACCAGCAAAGCTGAGATTTATTAGCACCACTCCATTAGCCAAGAACATATAAACTGGTTTGAAGAAAACTGTGGTTTTTGCATGGTCATGCTGCATTATTGCACTGAAATGGAAAAAACATTTAACTTTGGTGTGCTGATGATGTTTATGAACCACATTAATGAGCAAGAAGTAGAATGTACATTTGCTGTATAATGATTGAGGCTTAATGAATGAAGGATTATTCAGATCTGTATTTCTTTCCATTTGCTAAAAGCAGAAGCTAATGTGAGTCATGATAAAGGAAACACGAGGAAGGCATGATATCTGCCATTGCATAATTTATGGTTTACATACAGTGGCAAGCAGGCATATACACACCCCTGGAGAAAAAACCTACAGATTTTATAAAAATAAAAACAGTAAATAATAGACCCACACTATCTGCCTTAGATTTGAACCCGGTGTTTTTTGTGGGTTAGGTGAGAGTGCTTACACTGCATCATTGTGCTGCCAATGCATAATTATTAAATAGGTTATAGAAATGTACCACAATGTAATTAGCATTGTTAATTGATGCAACAGCATTAGATTTCTGAATATGTTTAACTGAACTCATCCATTAGACTGAGCCTTGGTGTTCTCTAACTACAGTTCCAGTTCTAGCTTGAGGTGTTTATAATTGTGGTTGGGCTAAAGTAAAGACTTTCTTTTGACACACCCTCTAAATAGTTTATTGACACAATGATAAAGTGTAATTGTACATGTGAAGTTTAAAAGTCTTTTTTCCTTTGCAACGCTCTGACCTTTGATCTTTTTTGTCTCCTCTGCTTGTGAGGAAAAATTCACTGTTCTCTTTCTGCGCCTTTCATTACTGTTACAATTTAAAAAGTTATTTAAAAAATCGATTACATATTTGTATGTATCTAGATGCTCGATTTAAATAATTAGAGATATGGACCGATCATTTTTGTAACTAACCGTTACAACTTACAGACCCTGGGGGAAAACAAATAAACTTGTCAAACATGCAAATTGATTTCAGCAGTAACATAGTTTGACAGCTGCAGATTAATCATTTGAAATATCATAGATGTACCAACAGTAATATCTAAAAATCTTTAAACTTTACTAAGTAAAGCAACAATTTACTAAATCTGAGCAAATAATGTGTGTTCTTATAAGTCATACCACCCTGCCTTTCAAGTACAGCACACAACCATCGATGTATGAACTGACTGAGGTCATGCAATACCTCCAACCTGACTCTCCCTCTGAACAAATAAGTTACAGCAAGTTACACAGGACTTGGCAACCATTATTATTGGAACCCTCATGCTCGAGCCACAGAACTGGTAGTAACCCAGTTCAATTTGTTTGTATTTATATTTTAGAACCCAGATTAATGAATATAACTATTTTTTATAAATTAATAATAAAAATAAGCATTTAGCATTTGGTAATATAACTTATCTTCGTAAACGGAAATATCTTTGAGTCTTATAAAAGTGTATGCTTGTACTTTACATTTGCTTACAAATGTGAATGCTTACTTATTGTAAAACAATGTGAACATAATGTAGGTGATGGAAAGTTACTGATAATAAGGACGCAAACATACTAATTTACATTTTTGAGACCATAATTTTTTTAAATAATGAAGATGACATCTCTCCCTCACTATGATTTAGGAACATTATGGAAAACCATAATTTATTTCATCATCCTAACTACCTCTCTCTCTCACTCTCTCTTGCTGGCCGTCTTTCTTGCTCTTTCTTTCTCGCTCTTTTTATATTACACACATTTTGCCACACCCTACAAAAACCCATAGTTGAAAGCTCTTTTGCCCAAAACATTACTTTTGTATTGATGGTGACAGTTTTTGAAGGATTAACCTCTCAGTCAGTGGTTGATTGTAAAATAAGTTCAGGTGTTTGAATGCAGAGAAACCACATGGTTTCAAATAAAGTATTTTTGAGTAAATTATGCTTAGTTTTTTTTGTACGTTAAGTGCATTGAAAATCTAAAAAGAGGACCAAACAGGCTGAAGCAAAGGTTTAGGAATTTATTGTCAGGGGGTGGGGATTGGGCAAGGGGATTAGACAGTAATGTCGGCAGAGATTGCTACTTAAAACCTTTAATTTATCCGCCTCCTCGCCTGTAAACACACAGTAAATGAAAAGAGTCTGAAATGCAAAACATATGACCTCAGAGAATTCATTTACGGCTGAACCCGGTAACAAAAAACACTAAACTGAAACCTTTAATGGAATATTTATCCCTTTGGGGAACTAAAAGGCGAGCTTCATCACAGAAAGTGAGTGAGCTTGTTAAAGAGAAATGTCTTATAAATTGGGAGATGTTTGACAAAGCCAAGGCAGTTAATTGCTTATGATTTATAAAACAATGTGCATTGTACTTCCTCAATAAAATCTTGCCTTCTACACACACAAGTGCTCCACACTTTGTTCACAACAAACCGTGTGTTTTCAGAACAGGCCTGATTCACATTTATAGGATAAAATGCATCCAGTGCACTGCACCACATTTTGAATTTTTGCTCCCTGCAAGACTTTACTTTAAAAAACATTTTAGTGTGAACAGGATGCAAACATAGATTTTTCAAAATTATGGAGACACTCTTGTTAACTTTTTGACCGGAGCTTATTAGTCATGAATAATTGTCTTTAATGTACTGTATATCTCATGTGTTTTCTGAAATGACATTTGACATGACATTTCTCACCACCAGCATCACATAGTGACCTGACCATTTTTCTGCAAGAAGAATGTCTTAAAATCCCTCTGACCACTGTGCAGAACATGTATATGTCATTGCCAAGACGAATTGATGCTGTATTGGCCGCAAAACGAGGCCCTACACCATACTAATAAATTATTGTGGTCTAAAACCCCAGGTTTATTGTCCAACCCCTGTGTGTGTGTGTGTGTGTGTGTGTGTGTGTGTGTGTGTGTGTGTGTGTGTGTACAGAGGTACACCCTTATACAGAATTGTGTCCTATTAAAGTGTAAGTTGGACTTAATAATATGGGTATTAATCTAATTTGCGTGAGAGCACATTCAAATCTAAGATTATTTGTTTATTAACAAATCCAGGGGACTGGTACAGAATAGATTTATTCAAGGCTACACAAAGCCAGGTTTTGAAACAGTGTATTGTTCATGAAACTGAACATCTCATTTACTTACTGCTTTTCATTTTTAAGGTGGATTATAGATTATTATTAATAAAGTTATAGTCTTGGTTAGAATTGGTATCTAATGAGATTTTATATAAAAGAATACTCCTGTGCAATAGCAGGCCTAGTTAAATAGAAAAAATAAGATGTAGATAAGTGAACTAATTAAACATAATAATATAAGTAAGTAAATGCTACCAACACTTTCTATTACGGAGTACCTTTTTTATGTACGATATGCGGTATAGACATTAGTCATTTTTTAAGCAGCTCTGGTTTTCCACCTGCTGAAATCGATTAGTCTTCTGGCTGCACGTTAACTTTAACCTTGGGGCACTGACCTTTACCAGCTGTCTGAATTTTAGTAGCTGGGGAACCAGTTCTGCAGACTCTCTGCTGACACCTCGATTCTATTCTAAGTACGCAGAGTTAAGGAGGGTCTCTCTCTTGCAGTAGAACTAAGAATTGGGGTCTGAAGTTAAAAAAAAAAAAAAATTTTTCAATTTAGTAAGCTTTTGGTCAAGTTCTGTCTTCATACTGTCGAGGCACTGATGAGACAAGAAGTATCGGGTCATAGCCGACATTCCAGTTAATCAAAACATTGTTTAATGTGGCTTTTAGACAATGAAGTTTCTTTATAAGAAGCATGTGTTATAGTTATTTCTTTCATTGAGTGCTGAAGTAGTTTTTGAGTGGTGGAAGCACACTCAAGTTCCATAGTAAGTCTTATAAGAGCTCATTGCTCTATGAGTACTCATAAGTCAAAGTGTATTCTACTATATATGACTCATTCTTTTTGTTTTGCTTGTAAAATAAGTAACATGCTCAGTCATATCTGCATTTCAACACATACCTGACACACCTACTGGCAGACATGTCTGCAGGTTGAGTCTTTGGTACGGCAGGCCCGTCAGCAGTTTTATGAAATGAGATTTGTTGAGAAGAGTTGGAACCTGTTAAGTTTTTTTGCTTCAACAGACTTTTTGAAATCATCTTATTGGCCAGGTTTGATTATAACTCAATTATAGAATGAAAGACATTGGTGTGTGTAAAACCAGCTTGTTACTGAGATCAAAATCACTTTACTGACTTGCTTCAGGTGTAAAATGTATTTCAGTTATTTTATGAAAATTCATTTTCAGTGGATGCCTGCAGCATTTTAAAACTTTTTTTTTAACCTAAACACCATTGTCATTGCTTAAGGGCATCATTATTAAATTATTTCCATAAGCACCTTCAGTGTAAATTCATGTTTTCAGTCTGGAAACAAAATTATAATAGCAACAACCTTTAAAATAATCATTAAATCAAATTCTGTATGCATTATTTTGTTGTTGTGACAAAATGATTTTAACAGAAAGCAGGTATGCATTACATCATTTTTTTTCATATTCCAATATTCCTCTTTAATACACAATCAATCCAAAATTATACTTTTAAAAATTACAGCTAATAAATATTTTTAGCAGTTAATTTAATATGTGTTATTGTTAGTTATTAACCTAGGTAGTTAGATTATAAATGAATATAGCTTAATGCAACGGGTCATTGAATAAGTTCATACTTTCCACTTTTTTATTATACCATCATTTCACGAAATCATCCACTACTTAAATTACACCTGCCCCCAGGTAGTCCTGTGGGTCATTAAAGTCCTGGTCATTAAAGAAAAGACTAAAGAGTAAACAGGGCTTTCAAAGTATGTAGAGAAGTAGATGGACTACAGTCTGTAACTGTACAAATTATTTGTCAAGTGGAGCAGATAAAACAGTTGAAAAGAAAACTTATTGTAAAAGTATAAAAAATAATGTCCACTAATTATGGTTAGTACATGCTGTTTCATGTATAAACCTGGTAAACTTTATCTTGTCTGTGCTTCTATGCTTTCTAATTGCACCAATGAATGTGACAGAGAAACGGAGAGACAGATGTGAGGTACAGGAGTGATAAGCAGTGTGAAAGGGAATATCCTGTTTCTGGTCGAGGAGAAAGGTTAGCCGTAATATACAGCTCTTTATTTAGCGTAGTGTCTCATGGACAGTTTAAATGTCCAGCTATATTCAGACATGAACCCTGTTAAAAATGTATCCTTCTTTCAGCGTGTTGCGTCATTTATTTTAACTGGCAACTTCTCTTTATAATGCTGCAGGCTCTTTTTTGCATTGTAGGAAAAATAATTAAAATGCAATGTGATAAACATAATTCGTATAACATGTTGATTTGAAGATAATATGCTATTAAAGTCACTGTGATCCTAATATACTTTATTGAATAATTACTGATCAATTAAACAAGTTAAATTGATCATTTAAAAAAAGTTAAAAATTCATAAAAAAAAAAAAATTGTGCTGATTGGACCTCCAAAATAATTGTTATCATAAGTAGTTTTTGTAATATTAGAGTGTAACACATTTATTTGCCTTTGCCTTATTTTTAACATTTACAGTTTATCTCTTGTAACTTCATATCATGTAACTAATGTTAACTGAACTATTTAATATGTATAAATATGCTATTTAAACTAATACTGTGATCTATGTTGCTGATTTGTGCCTTATGTGTATTTTAGAATTATGTCGTGATAAAGTAGTTTACATTACTTGATGTAAATGGTTAACAATTACTTGAAGGTAATTATCTTTTTGCAAAATAAATCATAATAGATAACTGAAAACACTAACTGTGAGGAGAGTTTTGAAGCCAAACATTCCCTGATACTTGATATTAAGTGTGTAAACTTGGTTAACCAAGAGTGGGTGTGAATGACTGGTGTGTCTTTCCAGTATAGTAAGCCTAAAGGGTTCCTCCTTTTATTAGACTTATTCCCTATTGGCTTATCCAGTCTGTACTGTAAAAGATTCCATGTAGTATGTAAAGTACCATGTGTGTTGTCTTGTATAGTCTGAGAACCTTTAAGCCTACATTAAAAAACTTTTCATCAAGGCATTACCCTCTTTTTTAATCTTAAGATTGTGTTATTGTTATTCTTTTTGCAACTTGACCATACTGGTTTTAATTTTCCTGTGGAACTTGTGGCTCATGGTGTTTCATCCATTCAAAGAGGTAGGAGGGGCAGAGTGCTGGCTTACACTGTAGCACACACCCCCTCTCTCTGTCACTGTTAGTACACCAGTCCAGTTTCTTTCGCTTCGAAGCAGGGCAAGGAAAAGGAGGAGAGAGAGTTTTTGCTTCTAGAGATTTTTGTTGCATTTTTTGAGAAAATAATTTAGAAACATTGAATTGCTATTCAAGGATTTAGGAGATTTCAGAAAGGCAGACAGCTGGAAGATCTCTTGTAGGTTTACTTTATCCCTACGTTTGAGATCACGTGGCAGCCGGTTCTGCCACCGGAACCTTTCACAAAGACAACAGTGAGTCATTAATTTGTTCTTGGAGTGTGTTTTTCATTTGTTCGTTTCAGTTGATTAACAAAGCAAAATGGTGGCCGGAATGTTGATGCCTCTTGACAATCTGAAGGCAATTTATGAACGTCTATTTCATGATGGTGTCATGGTGGCAAAAAAGGACAAGCGTCCTCAGACAAAACATCCTGAGATTCCAGAGGTGGGAAATCTACAGGTGATTAGAGCAATGGGCTCTCTAAAGTCTAGGGGCTTTGTGAGGGAGACTTTTGCATGGAGGCATTTCTATTGGTACCTTACTAATGAAGGGATTGTTTACCTGCGCGACTACTTGCATTTGCCACCTGAGATCGTGCCCACTTCACTGCAAAGAGTCCGTCAGCCAGCTGCTACCTTGCCTATTGGAAAACGGGCAGCAAGGGTTCAGACTGTTGAAGGTCCGGCATCATATGTTCCAAAACCAGGAAGGGGCACTCAAGAGAGCCGTGAGGCTTTGTTGGAAAGGCAAGAGTATCGTCATAAGTGGTCACACACTGATGCGAAATCTATGGAAAAATTCAATGAAACAATGGGAACATTTAAAATTCATTCAGCAATGGATGATCATGTCAAACCAAGGGCATCAAGGGAATCCCAGGACCAAGGCCATGCCACACTTAAACATTTTCAAAAAGTGGACCATAGTGATTGGAGGAAGACACCATCAAATTCCACATCCCATCAACCCCCTGTTGCTAAAGAACCAGAGGCAGATGCTGTGGTATCTGCTATGTCTTCAGGCAGAGCAAGTAAAAGTAGAGAAGAAAAAAACAGTAAGGTTTATCATAACATTGCCATAAGTAAACTAGAAAAATCAGAGGTCTCTGTGCACTCATCAAATTCATCGGTAGATAATACACTTATAAACAAAACAAAGAAGATTGTTCAAGAGCAGTTAGATGAAAACAAAATAGCTAGAAATAAAGTAACATCGTTTACAGCATCATCAGGACTGAAGTCTCTCAGTGATATCGACATGCTGAAAAGTAAAAAGGAGAACGATCAGTTGGGTAAGTCTTCAAGCTCTACAGTTGCACCAATGTCCAAAGAGAACAAGGAGACAAAGGTAATTAATGAGGTTGTGGTGGTGGCGGCACCTGTCTCCCTCAGCAAAGCGGGACACTACAAAGGAGAGGTGGATGTTCAGTTTCCAGATGAAAAAATTGATGACAGTGTCAACACAATATCTTCATCTAAAAAACAGGTGGATAAAATTCCAAAAGACACTGACACTAAGGATGTTGCAGAGGATAAAAATGCACAAAAGTTACAGATGTTCACACCATTACTTCAGACTACAGGACTGAACCCAAAGGCCACAGCTGTCACAGTTGAAGATACTGCATCCAAAAATATTTCCGGAAAAAAACAGCTTAGTAAAACGTTGGACTCTGCAGTTCTTTCAGAAAAGGTTGTAACGGATGCTGCAGTTATAAATGAAGAAACTTCACTGATGAGCAGAGCACCATCTAATAAAGCTGGTAATCTTAAAGACAAGGTACCTGTCAAAGTCCAGCGGGAGGTTATCACTGACCAAGACAAGCAAGCCTCTGTGCCTTTTTCTTCTAACCAAAGTGTAAAAACTACAATGATAACTACAATGATAACTACAGAGACAAACCGTTTTCAGGAGGACCTAGTAAAGCCTCCAAATACAGATTCTGTTCATTCATTTGACCCAAAGCTGACAGCTAATGTGGATAAAACAAAAAATATCAAAGAAGGAAAAAAGAAAAAGCAGCCAGATTTCCAAAAGAGCAGCAATATGGCAGAGTTAATTGATAAAGCTGCAATTATGCCCACCAAATCTCCAGATGAAACAGAAACACATAAAGAACACATGCAGGTACAAAAGGAAATTTTTAAATGTAAGCAAGTTAAAAACATGGTGGTGTCTTTCACAGAAGACCAAGTGGAGCAAATTGCAAAAATAAATGAGACCAATAATCAAGAGCATCCATCCAAAGATGAATCATCCAGAAATATCCGAACATTTACAAGTTCATCTGCTGGTCAAGGCATTGAATCAAAGCTGAAGATTGTTCCAATAGTCGAGAGAAGCATAGGAGAAACAGAGAAAGATCAACTCAGTAAATCTCCATGCTCAGTACTTCCACCGGATTTCAAAAAAGAAAAAGAGTTAGCAATGGTGGAGACCATTACCTTTGGCAAAGATGCTGAAGAAGTGAAAGAGGTTTCTTCCAAGAGGCATCAGGAAATCTTGACTAAAACCACAGCAAATATTAAAATTGAAGAATCCACAAAGAAGAAGGTCCAAGAAGTCCCTAAATGTGAACAAGTCAAAAAGGCATCTGAACTGGAACAAGCTAGGAATGTCACAGAGACCAAGCCAGTCCAAAAGCATCCAATTAAGAAACAGATTTCTAAAAATACAGACACTATTGTCACATTATCAGCATCTACTATTCAGACATTAGAACTGAACCTGAACCCTCAAGGCATACCAGATGTAGGTGACTTCAATAATAAAGAAAATAAAAAAGGACAACAGGACATCATAACCAAAAAAGGCACAGTGCCTTCATCATCTAAAAAACAAGCAAAAAAGCATCTGGAAGCCACAGAAGGCAAAAATCCTAATGAACAAGATGGTACAAAGGAAACATCTACAACTATCCTGCCTTTACAACTGCACCCTGAAACGAAAACTATCACTGAAGTAAGTGCTGGTTGCAAGACAATTGAGGAGAAAGACATTTTTAACAGATCTCCAGGTTGTGTGGTTCCACCTGCTGCAAAACAGCATGATGATACAGCAGTGGTAATCAATACATTTATAGGGAGTAAAGCCACCCAAGGGCCTTTTATGGGGGATGTGGCGAAAAGTCCAGAAATTGTTCAATCATCATCTACTGTGCAGTCCATAGGCATAATGCATGCTAATGAAAGCGAAACACTTAAAAAGGAAGTTTCTGTTGAGATCCAACAAAAAGCAATCATCAAAGAGCAAACCAAGGATGCATATCTGTCTCTTTTCTCTACAGAGCATGTAGAGAAGATATCAAAAAGCATAGGGACCAAGGATGTTCATGGGCTTCCAAGTAAGACTGAAACCCCAACAGCTGCAGAATTAAATGTAACAGCATTAGAATTTGCTATTCAAGAAAAGAAACAAAAGAAAGACATTCATGCTGTTACTGATGTTCATGTTGTTACCAAGGAAAAAAAGAAAAAGGGAAAGCTTAACAGATCTCCAGGCTCTGTAGAGACACCGATAGCCAAACAGTACACGGATGCTGTACCTGGTGTGGAAGACACTGCAGTGTTATCCACTGTACTACCCAGAACAGACAATGAAGCTAAAGAAGAATCTCTTAGTTTACATCAGGAAATAATTCCTAAGCAACCCACTGAAACCTTAGTACCTTCATCCTATGAAGCACCTTTGGAAATGACTGAAAATATCTCAGCGGCTCATAGTAATAAAGAGCATGTTGTCGAGAAAATAAATCCTAAAAAAACAGCGGTTGATTCAATGTTACTTTCTACAGTACAGCTAACCGAATTAAAAATGACAGCTATCTTAACAGAAAAAGAACTGCCTATTTCCGAACTGGACAAGGTATCTAATGTGTTAAGTGAGGCTGTTGCAGAGGTACCCACTAAATCCCTCTGCAAAGATAATAAAAAAATAGACTTTGTGTCAATTAATATCCAAAAAGATGTTATTAAAAGTAGGCAATCAACAGAAGACATAGTGTCATCATCTTCTAAGAAACAGGCTAAAAGACTCAAATCCACAAAGAGTAAAACTGCTGAAGATCATGATGCCAAGGACGAAATTTGCCCAAATACAAAACCAGGTTCCCTATCATTATCTTCTGCTGTGCAGCCTTTAGAATTTAACCAAAAATCAAATGTAGAACCTGGTAGCATGATGCTGGTACCAGGCACTGAAGTGCCACCTGAATCTAAAAAGGAGGAGACAGTAGTGGGTGAGGAAACAGTAGTGTTATCCACTGTAGCAACCAGTAAAAAGAAGACAAAAAAGGAAAAGTCTGTTAATTTACAACAGAAAACATTAATTACTGAGCAAGCCATGCAAACATCTGCCCCACCATCCTCCACAACACTGATGAAAAAGACTGTGGATTTCAAAGAGTTGATTAACGTGCCGGATGCAGTCAAGGAGGAAACATTAAAAATTATTGAATTGGGCTCCAATTTGTCAGCTTCTGCTGTTCATCCAATAGAACTAAAGATAACAGATGTCACTACTAACGTAGAAAAACTGGACAAGGCTGCTTCAGTGATAAATGAGATTGTTGCAGCGGTATCCACGGAGTCCCTCTGCCAAGCAGGTAAAGAAAAAGATGGGGTGTCAGCTAATACTCAACAGGAGGTCATAAACAAAGAAAGCACAGTGACTTCATCATCTAAAAAAGAAGTTACAAAGCATTTGAAAGGCACAGAAGGTAAAATTGCTAAAAAACAAGAAGTCAAATATGAAATATGTACAAGTACAGAAGTAGAGTCTTTGTCATTTTCTTCACAATTGGATCATGAACCTAAAACTGTCACTGAAGTAAGTGCTGGTTGCAAGACAATTGAGGAGAAAGACATTCTTAGCAGATCTCCAGGTTGTGCAGTGCCACCTGCAGCCAAAATGCATGAGGATACAGCAGTAGGAAATAACACAGCTGTAGACACAGCCACCACGCCTCCTTGTAAATCTTTAACTAATATTGAAGAAACCATTATCAGTGAGCAAACCGAAAATGTAGCTGTGGTTCCAGCATCATCTGACAAACTGCAAGTCATAGAAGATAGGGTAGGTCAGGAGAAAGTTGAAAGTGAAACACTCAAAAAGGGGGTGTCTACTAATGTCAAACATCAAACCATCCTTGAAGAACAATCTCAAGATACATCTGTCTCGATTAGTCCTACAAAACATGTAAAAGAGACATTAAAAAGCACAGGGACCAAGGATATCAGGCACCCAATTACAACTGAAACACCACATACTGCAGAGTTGGAAACAGGATTAGAGTCTGATCTTAAAGGATACAAACAAAAGCAAAAGTCTAATGCTGTTACTGATGTCCATAATGTTAACAAAGAAAAATATCAGGGATTCGGCTCACAAGGTCTTCAGAAGACATTGGAAATAAGCAAAACTGTTTTATTTAATGAGCCTACAGAGAAAGACATTCCACCTAAAGTAGCGGCTACCTCTGAATTAAAAGAGCAAAAACAGAAATTGGTTTCCAAAAATATTGAAACAGGAATCAGTCATGAAATAGAAATCATACAGCAAAGAGAAGCTAAGGCAAATATTAAAGAGGAATCAAATCACGAATTGAGCTCTTGTCAACAGCAAGAACTAGAGCATGAAGAACCATATGTAAAAGAGCCAAAGAGTGAGAAAACAAATGATGCACCAAGGCCTTCTAAAAAAAAGGGTAAAAAACGATCTGCTGCAGCTGAAAAAATATCACATGTATTATCAGCCACAGCGGGAATCAAGGCAGATAGGATGCAGACTACCCTGCCCCAGGAGGATTCTGAATTACTTGTTGCATCAAACAAGCTTGCAATGGTTTCTTCTGAAGTAATAAGTTCTGAAGAAGGCAGCCAGTCAGCAGCTGTGCAGAGAACAGAGGCCCCTGAACACAAAGGGAAGGAGGAGCCTGCTCAGACCTATGCTAAAAACACAAAGCGGGAGGTTCCAAAAGAAAATACATCCTACACGCAGCAGCTGAGGGAAGCACCCACAGCCAAAGCGTCAGCAGCAGCCTCAGCCCAGGCCTGCCCCTACCCAGAGCAGGGGGAGCCTCCCAGTGTTGCGCAAAATTCCACCGCGCCTGACCCACAGCACAGAGGGAAGCAAAAAGAGCTTTCAGACAGCAAGGCCAGCAAACAGCTTGTCACAACCGGTACGCTCTCCATTAAGGAGACAAGTTCTGACACACAATTGTTGTCTGTGGACGAAGCTACCATGCGTAAGAAAATTGTTGTGGTGGAGGAGATCATTGAGGTGCAACAGATAGCTTCTCCAGGTGCAGATGGAGGCGAACCTGTGGCACCCCCGATTACTCGGGTTTCAGGCGATGACTTGGACTATGATGTGCTGGAAGAGCTGGCTAAAGAGCGTTCCCTTCTGCAGGATCCTGTGAAAGAGATTACCTGGGACCATTCCCTTAATGAGCCGGATCCCAAAACTTTTCCAAACTTCATAGAAGGTATGCCATTTTATTTCTTTTCTTTTAACTTTTTTATTTTTTTGTGTTCAGTCGCTTTGCAACAATGATTGGGCACTGACTGTGTTTGCAATGTGGGAGGGTCACTGAATTTAGCGTGACATGAAAGGTGTCATCTTTCCAGCACGAGCTTAGTGCCTGTAGTTCCAGAATGGCTTTTTACAGTGCGGTCTTTCGTGTCTTCTCTGTAGTGCTATAAAGCTAAACGCATCCACATGTTCCCTCATTTATGCAGTCATGTATAATTTCATTTTGCTAGTATTGTCTTAATGCAAGCAGCAACTGAGACATCAATTAGAATTTTCGTTGTTCAAACTTTGTTACCAATGTTCTGCTTGTGTGCTAAATGTGGAAATGTCATTACTTCTCAAGTTTTCAGTCCTGTTTGGCAGCTTTTGAGTTTCTCTTGTGATTGATGTGATTATGTTTTGGCTTTGATCCGCATAATGTCCACACCCAAACCTTTGATTCTCAATGCTTATGTGTTAAGCGCTTGCTTTGTAGTTGGAGCTAAAATAAGACTTTTACCTGTGTCCCTTATTGGTTCGAAAGATTTCCACCTAAAAAGAGGAATTTGACTCCTTTCTCCAACATTCTTGAACTAGTAATGATCTAAGCCTGCAGTCATTTGGCATAAAGGTGTCAGTCCTTTTATCATTGCATTGCTCTGAGATTATCTGGGCAGTATAGGGAGGGGGTGGAGTTGTTCTTTTCAAAAATCTGCAGCCCTGTTTCAGGAAGCATGTGTTTTCAGCTTTATCCTGTGGTCTCTGTTTAGGGGATTCTGGTTTCCCCCCTATGTGCTCAGCTCGTGTTACCATTCTGCTGTTGAAGTTAATATGATAAAACATAATACAAATAAATACTTAACAGATTTCACCACTGTACGACTCTGCCTATGTAATGAATTGTGTAACAGAACATTCTGGACTTGTGGTCATACCACACATGTATCTTTGTGTTTACACATGGTTGGTGCAAAATGTTTGAGGCTTAACGGGTGGTGGGTGTGTCTGTTTACTGTCACACCTACAGCAAGAACAATGAGCATTATTAAAGTTTCAAGTAAAATGGCATTACCAGCTGTCCCTATTTTACATTGTTGTGAGGAAAATATGCCTCAGTCTGTCACTGACCACTAAAGGATTATTAAAAAAACACTAACTTTCTGCTGCCCCCTGCTGCAATGTTAGTACTATGCTCATCTCCTTGACCAAATCATATAATCCTGAAACAAACCAAAACAATCACCTTCATTGATTCAGTCCTGGAATAATGCATCATTTAAAATATTTCCTTCAATATATCCAAAGAATTAAGTGTAAATTTATAT
>JAOUQT010301875.1:0-15990 GCA_025769995.1 Xyliphius kryptos | reverse complement strand
CACACACACACACACACACACACACACACACACACACACAATATATATATATATATATATATATATATATATATATATATACATTACATTAAGTCATTAAGCAGACACTTTTATCCAAAGTGACTTACGAGTGTCATACAGGTTCCATAAAAGAGACCCATAGCAATTAATGATTATGTGGGTATTCATATACTTTAGTCCATATTTAAATGAAGTTAATCTGCAAGGGTGTAGTATCTTAGTGGTTAAGGCGTGGGGTTATTATTCTGAGGATTAGGGGTTTAAATCCCAGGTGCAATGAAGTTACCAAAGTGGACCTTTTAGCAAGGTCCTTAACCATAATTTTTCCAAAAGGTGCTGATTATCTGCTAACCCCAACCAGCAAATCCTGATACTTAAAGGTTGCTTTGGATAAAAGTGTCTGCTTAAAATTACCTACAAAAAGTTTTCACTACAGTATAAAAACATCAGCTACATGAATTATATTGTGTTTAAATATAGGGCTTATTCCAGGGGTAATAAACTTTAGAAAAAAGAGGGAACATTTTAAAAAACAGATTTACTCTGTTATTTTGTGACTAAATACATACCCCTTCCTAATGTATTTAAACATTCCTGTTTAAATGAGGATATCCCTGGGCACACTTTTTTTCCATTCAGTGAGTGTTTTCCTGTGACCTGCAGACTTTGCACTTCAAGCATGGAAGGAAACCTCAGCAGCTTACATCAATGATGCTTTTTTTTTTTTTTTTTAATAATTTAAGTGCAAGCCCTACTTCTATGGGGCTGTGAGAGAGATAAAGCTCTCAAAACAAACCTTTTTCACATACACTTGAAAAAAAAATGCGCAGGTTTGATGGTACTACAGTGTAGCTGTTTTTTTCCCCTAAACTACTGACTTGTGGTGTCTTATTTGTAAGTTGCTTTGGATAAAAGTGTCTGCTAAATGACAATGTAATTGTAAAAGACAGAGGAGAAATATTTTGCCATGGTAAGGCAATAAAAGGAGTAAAGTATTGTTGAAAATAAGTCACAAAATATAAGACTTTTTAGGGCAAACTTGCATTAGTAGATTAGAATGGTTACAATCAAAATAATTATGAGAAAGTCAATAAAATAAATAATTATCAGAGAGAGAGAGAGAGAGAGAGAGAGAGAGGGAGGGAGAGAGAGGGAGGGAGAGAGTGAGACTTTTGACTTTTTAGACAGAGACAGAGAGGTGAGGGTACGGCGATGAAACTTAAAACTCTTTCTTACTGCTCATGTAAAGTTACAGTTGCAAATGAGAAAAGACTAAAGTGAATATTTGAGGCTGTGGCAGAAATATGTAGTCAATATAGCCAATGATTGACTTTTAATGCTTGACAAATTAGCAGGATATGTGAAGTCATGGAAAACACAACCAATGTTATCATTTTACAATGAGAGTTGCAGATGTAGCAGCCTTCTTTGCCCCTAGTTCTAACAACACATTTGATATTCTATATGGTGGATATGGAAAGCTAAATATTTCCTCACAGCCTAAAAATTTCTAGAAGTCACTTTAAAAAGTCCATGAGAAAATATGTGATTAAAAAATTAATCATGCCTCCAGTGAAAGCACAGAGTGACCTAATATGCTAGCCGTAGAGAAGCAAGAAACCTACATCTTTTCTTGAATTTCTTATTGTAAAAATGTTATAGCTTATAGCATTACTTTATGACATTTAATTATATAACTTCTCCCTTTTCTATTGCTAATAATAATTAATATTATTAATAATACGTAAAAATTTGAAAAGAAAAAAGGAAAACCATATAATTTTAGTGTTCTTTAAACAAAACAACATTTAACTATGCAATGTCGATTGCTGGAAATCGGAGAAAGCATTTCTCCTTAAGATTTTTTTTTTCTTTTTTACTAATGCTCAAATATTTGGACGCCTATAAAAATGATTTATAAGAAATTAAAATGGTATATATCATGTTTATTGTGACAGAGCAAACCAGGTGATGAATGATTAAGCCTTTTTTATCTGCTATCTTGTTGCTCAAAGGTGATCTGTATAAATCCTCTTTAAAACACTCTTAGAGCTTTGTGTGATTACTGCAGATGACGCCCATGACTATTCCCTCATGGCTAGGTGAAACCAGAGCTTTGTCCTTGGGGCGACAGCTCGTCTTTTTGATTCTCTTTATGATGAATTATGTGGAAGTAAAGTAATTTGAGCTCAATTTGCTGCTGTGTGAATAAGCAATGTGGTTTTAGTGGTTTGGTGTGTGTCAAGATACAGACATGACCATACCATGGAGTATTCTTTTTTTTTTTTTTAACTTAAAAATCATACAAGAGCAAAACTTTAGTTCACTAGAACACTTACAACATTACAAATATATAATTGTGCTTTGTTTATTTCATATGCACACATACACACAAACATATGCACACACTTAACCCTATTTAAAAAAATGTCAATAACTGTAAAATATGTATAATAAACCATATCCATTGTACAAATAAAATTCACTTAACTTATATTATTATTCCTTCATCTCATTATCTTCCGCTTTATTAGGGACTAGGGTCACGGGGTGTATCTGCACGGGACAGATACCCAGAACACGAAATGGGGGCAATTTATAAAGAGGGATATTTAGAGCACCCAATTTACCAGAAATCCATGGTCTTGACTGTGGGTTAAAACTGAAAACCCCAGAGAAAACCAATGTGAACACAGGGAAAACCACTAAGCCACGGTGTCGCCTATTCTTTTTACATGTAATTTTTACATTACAGTCTTCTTACAATAATTTAATGTGTGATCTAAACAATGAAATCCGTCATCTGCATTTGAAAGGAAATTTTGGTGGTCCAGTTGTTGGAACTGAATGTGGATTTCCTGACTGGCTATCTAAGATGTTTATGTTCTACAAATATAGTTTAAACTATTTGCAGTACAATTTACAAAAATTGTTATTTTTTTTTATAAGGAGACACACTCTAAACCCAAATGTGAAGTAAATAATACAATGATTGAGCACCATACCCAGGGGGGCTTTAACTCACACCTACAGAGTTTCTTCTCTCTAAGGCCAGGAGTGGCTGGGGACATGAAATTAAACTATACCCTTTTTATACAATGTATTATTAAAGCAGCAACTTTAAAGTAGTTCGGGTGTAGGTTATTGTTTTATGTAGAGATGTTCACAAATAAGAGCAGAATGGGGCAAGATATCTTCAGACAAATTGGCTGTGAGTTGCAGTCATGAAGTAACCGTAAGCATTTATAACCGTAAGCAGTTAGCAAAGGTTAGCATTCTGTCCTTGTAGATATGTACATTGTGTAAAAAGGTGGGGGGGAGCGTCATTCTGTTTACATCTTTTCCCACAATGCACCCTGATGTGTGTTTTTAAGAACTCTCACCATTAAAAGAAAGAGTAAATCTGTTTTATGTGATCTGCATTGTGTTTATATGTAAGGTTAAGCAAAACGGTAGTGTAGGCTTGCTAAGTGCACATTATTCGGTTTTGTTTGCCAGTGTAATTTATTGCCACTACATTATTTCATTTTATGTCATGTGTAGAAAAGACAAAAACAATCTAAGAAGTCAGAGATTAAGTTTGAGCAGTAAAATGTGGCAAGCATGTCAATAAAAAAATAAAGCTAAATCAACAGGAAAAGGAAATGATCGGCTTTTGTAGCTTGCTATTTCCTAGTGCTAGAAAATATTAGTGGCTAACAACACATTTCGGTGTGTAGTCATGGTATATAGCAAATAAAGAGCTAAGTGTCATTTTTTTTTTTTATGAAAAAAGTGACCATTTATTGAATGTTTAATAATTTTCAGGTTTTTGTACCATTAATAGGATCGCTGATTTAAAAACAGACAATAGACACTTGATATTTGAATTAAACAACATTTTTTTCAGTTTTTATAGGCAAAACATGAGAATCTGTTTACACAATGTTTCTAATGATTTTCTCTAGGGACCCCAATTACTACTTGTTTGTGAATGACCTTGTGTGGGGTAACAATGAATTTTCTCATTAAAACTCACCAATTAAGCTTATTATGCCACCTACTGGTGCACTGCATGGTTCTGGTGTACTAATAAATTGTGTGCTGTAAAAGCATTCTGCAATAGATTATTTATAGCTGCATATATTTGAAAAAACATACTTGTAAATGTTTTTGTTCCTGAACATTAAACTGAATACAATCAAAACACATTTGTTCTGATTCTGTTCTGGTTTCATTGTTAGTTTTCATTGTCTTGTGGCTGATGTCATTGGCAATAAATGTGCAATTTACTACAGCCATACACTTTTTATCAGGCAAAAAGATGTACAGATGTCAACAACTAAACAACACAAAAGCGCATGTGCCAAAATTGACTTCATGCATTTGTTCATTCATTCATGTTATCATTCACGTCTAAACATTATGTAAAGACACATGAGCTTATAATAATAATAATAATAATAATAATAGAAGAAGAAGAAGAAGAAGAAGAAGAAAAAGAAGAAGAAGAAGAGGAAGAAGAAGAAGAAGAAGAAGAAGAAGAAGAAGAAGAAGAATTGTGTAATATGTTTTATTCTTGATAAAAAAATAATCAGTGCAGGTTCGTACTGCAATTTAAACAATAGCAACAAAGGCATTTATTTTTAGCATGCGATCTGCTCTGCACTTTTGAGGCCCAATTTCATTTAGTTAAATATCTATCTGTTTTAATTCAGGCCCCTGAATATTCTAATTCTAGTTATTTTTGACTTTGCAACTCCCAATTGACAAATCCTTACTATGGTGTTAATGCCCATCAGGGTGAAATGCTTAGTGTACTGTGACTATCAAATTAAACACCTCAGAAGCTAATCAAGCACTAAATGAAGGAGGCATAGAAGGAGCTTCTTTCACACTGCTCATATGGTGAAAACAAGTGACCTGAATTAGAGGTCTCATCAGACCTGTCTTCCCGATTAAGGCCCCTCTGGCTGTCACAGTCACATTTTAATCATGGACATGATTTAAATTTACGTTAATGAAAACAAATGGCTCTCTAGGCTCCCCATGCTCAGCATAATGAATTATTATCACTCCTAACAATCACATTTCTCTGCATTTTTCAATTACATGCCCCGGCTGAGTTTCTCAAGGATAGCCCTGTTTGATGAAGATAAACGATCTTCATGAGTAGATTGAGTTTCTGGTACCTCTCTATAAGAGTTTTCTAATTTAGGCATTTTTCTCTGATAGGAGGCATGATTTATCTATTTGTATCTACAGCTTGACACACTAGTAATTTAATCGAAAACAGGTGCTAATTATGCTTTTGATTGGGCTGGGAAGTTAGCAAATAGAAGACAGCATTCTGATTAACTAGCCTATTTTCAACACATAGCCATTAAACAATAATTAAGACCATGTCACAGAGTTTTCTTCATAAAAGTCAAACCCAGGCTTTTACTTGTCTGTGGTTTTGTAATAAAATTAGCATTAAGTGGTTTAAAACAAAGTGGAGGGTAATTTATTTATCCTTATATTTTATTGTACCGTACAGGTTATATTGTTTATGCCTGTTTCACTCTACAAACTTCCCTGGCTTTAAATAGTTATAGTTTATTCTGTTTTATTATTATTATTGTTAGGAATATTATGTGAATTCTTATGTTGTAGGAGCCATTTCACAGAGAAATTAAAGCAAAGATAAAGTCTGTATTTCATATTCACCACCCTCTGTAAAAATGATCAAGTGCCTCAAAATATACAAGAGTCTGAGCACCGGAAGCTGAGTTTGGAGTCTGTTGATTTCAACTGTGAAACTGTCTAAACATGGCTATGTAAAACGATCAATTACAGTTTTGATTAATAATCTCAAAGCACGCAATCCAGTGATCATGTGGATCCAGGCATGGTGGGAAATTACATCATCTTAATCATCAAATGAGTCTGAGAGTTCACAAGTCTGGGGTGAGGGGAGATTTTTACATAAGTAACAGTATAGCTCAGAGAAGTAACAGACCAAAGAAAGGTGTTCATTTTACCAGACATGAATTTGCAAACAGTGCCAACCTACAGAGATGTTAAAAATTGGGAACTCAAACCATGTCTTAGTCTGGTTGGAAGAACTTAAAATAATTACTATAATGTCTCGGAAAATTTGACTTTTTAAGATGGGCTAAGACCCATGTATACAGGTCCAAACACAGATGAATAATCTCTTCCCCATGACTTTATGATCGGTTCTTTTTTATGTGACAAGGTTTGGGATGAAAACTGTCAAATGTGATTTTATTTAAGCTAGTGTTTTGTAGTTCCAGCAGCCTGTACAACTGAGGACCTCTAGAGCATTTTAAAGAATTATACATGTATGTGAATACAGTAAAGTACAGTTGGTGGAAAAATGAGCTTGTAACTTTTAATTTTTCATTTTAAAACAGAGATTAAAACTTGTCATCTATAGTGTTGAGGTCTAAGCTTTCCTTTCCTTTTGCCTTATTTCAAAGCAATCGTAACAGGGTTGATAACTGCGATGAACATCCAACATATTCTTTTAAAACCAACTTATATATTTTTTTGACTGTGCAAATTTCTGATGATTCACTAAATTCTAAAATTTGATATCAAGTTGTTTTGGCTTACAAATAAAAACATGTATTTCTCATTAAGCTAATGCAATTACTTTTTTAAACAATAGTTTGTTCTTTTAATACAGTTTTGCATTTTTCTAAACCTGCAACCCCAACAGACAATATAAAGTGGTAAAAGCAAAAAAGAAAATCCTGGAATTTATTTTGTTGTTTTTAAAGGAAGAAACCCCATTCATTCATTCATTCATTCATTCATTCATTTATTCATTCATTTACTTATTCATTCATTCATTCATTCATTATCTTCTGCTTAACCTTCTATGAGGTTCGTGGTGGGGTTCCCCATCCAGGGGAATTTTGGGTGCTGGCAGATACACCCAGGACTGGGTGCCAATCTATCGCTGGGCACACTTACTCACTCACACTATATGGGGCAATTTTAGAGCAGCCAATTTACCTTAAATCTACCTTTATGGAATGTGGGAGGAAAACAGAGAACCCAGAGGAAACCTACACGGACACAGAGAGAGCCTGGAAACTCCACCCAGATTTGGATTCGTAAAAGGAATCCCCAGCACTGAGAAGCGAATGTGCTAACAACTAAGCCACCATGACGCCCTGGAAGAAACCCCATAAAAACACTCAATTACAAACCCATCTTTCTGGAAGAATCTTGCATTAATACCTTACAGCGTTATTGATGTCTTTTTTCCCCAAACATAATGTTAAGCTTTAAATGTTCAACTAATTTTATTTTATTTTTTTTTAAACGTCTGCAATATTTTTTTACCTTTGGCACAGTTCATTGACATTGCTGATTGGTAACGCAAGTGGATAATCAAGTGAACTAAACTAAACTTATAATCATTTAATAATAAAGATTATTTTATATTTAGGGGCATGTGACCACCTTCAGTATTGATTTATTTAATTAATTAATTAATTTCTAACATGCTTATTCTAACCAGGTTTGCAAGTGACACAACACAGACAGTCTAGCAGTAGGGGTAATTTTCTTATGAATCTGTTTATTCTAATCAGGCATCAGAGTTACTGGAACCAGTATTTACAATCAGAGAGCAGACACACTTACATTCACACATTGACCTTTACAACTAGGATTACTGTAGTACCTTTAATTCATCTACTAACATTTTTTTGGACCGTAAGAGGAAACTACCTGGAGGAAATCCAAGCAGACACAGGAGATCAGGCAAGCTCCAAACTGACAAAAAACAAATCAAACTCAGGCTTATTAGGTATCAAAACCAGGATTTTCTCCCTATAATGCCACATTACTAGCCACTGCACCACCCAGATTTACTGTTCAATCTATTACATTTATGAATTAAATTTTCACTTGTTATCAAACGGTGAATTGTTGACAGACCTATACCATCAGTTTGTAAGTTTATAAGCTGCCAGAACCATGTTGTGCATTTAATTCTTTTGTTTAGTATAAAAAACATCATTACAGGTCTTTAGACAGTGAATGACTCACATCAAAACTGATGAGGCATTAATTAAACATTTGGATGTGGTAAGGTTGGTATTAGTGTGGGTATAATAATTAGATTGTGGGGATACCAGGACCTGAGCAAACAATGAATAAAAAAAAGAAGAGGAAAGTTAGTAGACATTCCTGAGATACAAAGTTTTTACAAATTAGTTATTTAATTATTTAATTCTTTATAATTATTTCTATATATTTGTTTCCATTGTTTTTATTTAAGGTTTAAGTGAACTGGTGCTTCTATAAGTTGTACTGTTGCCTCATAGTTTGAAATTTGAAAAGTAATATTCTAATTAAATTTGATAGTTTTTTGTTGTTTAATTGTCAATGTCCAGTTCTTCGTGTTTGTTAAATAAACCTTACACGCCATGGCCATCAATCTCTCAGAGCTTATTGTTTAGGAAGCTGTCATTAATCATATACATATTAATAAAGCACCTTATTCAATTCATTTATTCATTCATTCATTCAATTTAATTAAACTAAATTGAACTTATTTGAATTTACTGAGGTACAGTGGAAACATATTCTTCTAAATTCTTCTTCTTCTTCTTTCAGCTTCTCTCTTTTAAGGGGTTGCCACATCAAAGCAATCTTTCCACCTCATCTCCTCTACCTCATCTTCACCCTCTTTCCACACTTCCCATTTCCCTGGACTGTCGATTTCAAGTACATGAACTCTGATCCTGTAGCCTTACTGCTCCACCTGCTTCCCTTTTATTCACACACATGTATTCTGTCTTGTTGCAGTTGACCTTTATTCCTCTTCTTTCCAGATTAAATTTCCTTCTCTCCAAGTTCTCTTCTACCGGTTTCCTGTTCTACAGATCACAATGTCATCGGCAAACCTCATAGTACATGTAACACCACCTCCACCCCGACCCCCCCGGTCAATCCTACAGCATATCTTACTGCTGTCACACTATTTTCATACATGTCCTGAACAAGTCTAACATACTGCTTAGCCACTCCAGACTTTCTCATACAATGCCACAGTGCTTCCCTTGGCACCCTGTCATAAGCACCCTGTCATTTCTCTAAATCTACAAAAACACAGTGTAACTTTTTTTGACCTTCTCTATACTTCTCCATCAGCTTTCTCAGGGCCAAAATTGCAGCTCTGGGGGTCTTCCCTGGCATAAAACCATACTGTTGCTCACAAACAGTCACCTCTTGTCTAAGCCTAGCTTCCACAACTATCCCAAATCTTCATCGTGTGGCTTATCAACTTTATTCCTCTGTGGGAGCCACAACTCAGAACATCACCCTTGTTGTTAAAGATTGGTAGAAGTACACTTTTCCTCACTTCCTTTCATTTCTTCATTCTTTTCAAATATTTTTTCACTTCATTCTTGCTAATCTTTGTTGATTTGTTGTTCTACTATTTCCATGCCAATTCTCAACATTAAACAGCTTCTCAAAATACTCCTTTCATCTTTCCCTAACCTGATTTTCACCTGTCAGTACATTTCCATTTCTATCCTTGACTAACCAGTCATCTGGAAGCTCTTTCTACAACCTAAAGCCTTTTTCAACTCTCTGAACTCCTCACAATATTACTCTGCTTTTGCCCTCTTCCTCTTTCTAACTACCAAATTTATCCCGCACACCACCATCCAATGACGTCTAGCAACACTCCCTCTACTTTACAATCACCAAGCTCTTTCAAGCAACCTCATCTAAACAGGATGTAGTCTGTATGTATACATGTGTGTTCCTGCCCCCACTCTTGTTGGTCACCCTGTGCCCCTCCTTATTTTGGAAATATGTGTTAACAGCCCTTTCACTTTCTTTGCAAAATTCACTATCATCTGTCCCTCTAGGTTCCTATCCTTAGCCCCAAACCTGCCCATCACTTCCTTAACACCTCTGTTACTAACATGCCCATTAAAATCAACACCAATCACCACTCTCTCCTTCCAGGCAATGCTCTTAATCACTTCATACATTTCCCTCCAGAATCTATTTTTCTCCTCACAGCCAACTGATGGTGCATAGCCACTGGCAACATTAACTACTACACCCTTAATTTCTACCTTCAGACAAATCTGACACTCTTTTCACCTCAACAACCTTCTTAGCATATTCCTTTTTCAGGACCACCCCAACTCTATTTTTATTCCTATCCACACCATGGTAAAACAGTTTAAATCCTGAATGCTTCAAGCCTTGCTACCTTTCCACTTTGTTTCCTGCACAAAACATCAACCTTTTTCCTTTGCATCATATCAGCTGGCTCTCTACTTTTTCCCGTTATCTTCCCTACCTTCAGTGTTGCTACCCTTATAGTCCTATACTCTTTCGTCTCCTGTTTTCTCTTTGTCCCCACAAACGCTTCACTCCTCGTCGTCTTCGGCAACTAACAGTCCATTATCCTGCTACCAGTACCAGTGGCGGTTGTTGTTAACTCAGGAATAACTGTCATGAACTTGCATCATTTATTTAGCACCGGATGCCCTCCTGATGTAGCCCTTGCGATTTATCCAGGCTTAGGACCGGAACTAGAACTATCCTGCTCGAGCTCTCTAGCGGCTGGTTTGGAAACCTATTCTTCTAAAAAAGTATACAATTGAGCTTGAATTTGGGAAAAAAATTGTGGGAAAGATGGTTGTGCCAAAGATGAAAAGGTCTATCCACAAAAACATCTGTGATGATATGGATATGAATCAATGCGAAATGCATGGGTTTAATTAATTTAGATGCTTATATTAGACACATTTTTTCATTTTCATTTCAATTGTGTTGTAGGTAAAACGTCCTACATTTCTTATATTTGGAAACAAATGTGTTTTTAGTCTATTAAACGGCTCAAGGTACTTATCATTTTTGTTGCAATTTTAAAAATAATACAAACTTAAAATATGGGTTGTACTGTATATTGCATATCTAAATATAACATATTAGGAATTTACTAGAATATTATTCACTTTTATGTAGATACATGTGTTACTATATTATGCAAGTGATCAACATTTTCTTTCAGAAGCAAAATTTTAATTCTTGTTGTCTATTTCTAATTATACTGACAAAGAAGTATCCGAACAAGCTGGCCTTGTCTTAAATACACATTCAACATTGTATGACAACATTAATGATTAAAAGCCACCATCTGAGCTTAGACAGAATGTCAATCACATAATTACAGCTAACCCTGCAGGATGGGCTTGTCATAATTGTCTTTTCTTGACTTTCCTTTAGTCTTTTTCTCATCCTGTGATTTGGCAAAGCCAGAGTGAACTTCTTTTTAAGCTCGAACTGAATGGCTCTTCTGTGTGTGTCACTATTCTGTCACCAGAGAGACACGAAGGGGGTGTACTTATTCAAAGAACAAAGTCAAAAACAAATACACAAGTACTCCAGCTAGCTGCACAAAGCTGGTGTAGATGGACATGTTTCCCGCCTTCTTCTATTCAACAGGCCATCTTTCAGAGGTAACTGCCAAGATCTCTTCATTTAACAGGCTTGTTTTTAACAGAGTACAAGAACCTTGTGATTAGTGAATAATCACTTGTTTTCCCCAGAGGGTTCGAGTTGATATGTGCTTGTTTAAAGTTTGGTAATATTTCTTTCCCAAACTAAACATGCTTTTCCTTGTACCTTTACTCATTATTAAAGCTACTATTCAGTGTTACCTTGTCTTTAGGCTATTCAATATTGTAAGCAGTAGGATCCTTCGGATGTGCTTGTTAATTCCTTGGAAAAGAAGCAGCTTTTTTTCTAAACTGCAATGGTAAGAAGTACAGTTAATATTCAGCAGCCCTCCTGCTATTCACTGTCATGAAATGTTGCAACGATGACATAATGTTATACACTCACATCAACTGTATATGCTTGGCATATACAAAATGATATGCATTAGACAAAAAGCATGTGAAATGCCATTATTTACCTACTGGATTCTCTACTGACAGTGCAAAAGCTACAAAAAGGAAGACACTTGCTAAAACAGTCCTCTGCAATATCCATCATCCCACTTCCTCAAGTCCACATGCACTAAACGTATACACTACCAGTCAAACATTTAGACACTGCCTTTTTGCTCCCTTGTCTATTTCCTCCACATATCATATAGATGGACTTTTTTATAAATCATACACTGTAGTACATTTGGGTTTTTGTTTATATTAGTTTCCTGTTGGGTGGCGTGTTGGCTTCGTGGTTAGCATGTTCGCCTCTCAGCGCTGGGCATCCAGGTTCGAATCCCAATCTGGGTGGAGTTTCCATATTCTCCCCGTGTCCGTGTAGGTTTCCCCCGGGTTCTCCGGTTTTCTCCCACATTCCAAAAACAAAGATTCAAGATAAATCGAATGCTCTAAATTGCCACATATACTGCTGCTCTGTGGTGGTGTTTTTGGGGTCCTGACCATTAAAGAACAGGGTAACGAGTACCCGGTATGTATTGTACTCCATAAACAGATGGACCGCAGCAGGGGTTGGGCAAACTACGGCTCGTGGGCCAGATGCGGCCCATTAATGCTTTTTAATCAGGCTTGCTAAACTTGTCCAAACTACATTATAATTTTTTTTGGTATTAGACCTTACTTGTGTTCATTTTCCATGCTATGCCTGGGTTTCCCCAATAGTTGAGGTGTTTTACACTTTTTACTTCTTTGCCTTGCCTTTTGAGTCCGACTAATAAACTGTTGTGGTTTCAAAGAATACAGAATCTGTCATCATTTTACCAAGAAGCAACCTACTAGCCTGGCACATCTGTCAAATTTTAGATCCCATTGTGGCTTGTGAGTTAAAAAGTTTGTCTTGGACTAAAGTCCATAATTTTGGAAGCACATACTCTGTATTTATGATAAATGTAACTGATTAAGTAGAGTGGATCAAAACGGAGGCATGCTCACAGTAAATGAATCATGTAGTCTGCATAATGGTCTTTTTTTTTTTTAATGGTGGGACAATTAATCTTTTTCCATGTTTCTTAGCATGGCTGTGCAACTTGATTTATAACCAAATTATAACCAAAATTTTAATAGAACTAACACCAACTGCCATTGCAATTGTGAGCAGCAAGTCCAGATTAATGGTAAGATCAGTGCATTTATCTTAAAACCATTATCTTGTTGCTATTTTTAAATTATTTGATGTTACTTACTGATCTGTACATGGACAAATATGCACGTGTCATCAGCAATAGCAGCAGCAGCAGAAGGCCTCTGTCACTGTGTCATCTAAGCACCTAATCCCTTTAGAATTTAACAATGTTGAATGTTGAATGTTGAATTTATGAATAACACAAAGCTAATTTTGTAATAAAAATGCAATAGCCATTAGCAAATGAACTTAATATATGATCACCCCATTTTCTCAAAACAGCTTTAAATGCCTTCATAAAAGTCAGGTTTAGTTATTAACTGTCTTGCATAGTCCCATGCACAGATGCCACAAGCTCCATAAGTGCCTACTGGTTTAAAACAATTGTGCAATTTGTTGTTGTTTTATTGAAGCTTTTAACAATACAGAACTACTAGATAAATATGTTCTTGTAGCTTTTAAATTTCATTTACATTTATTATAAATTGGTTACATTTTTAAACAGGTTACTTACAAAATGCCCTAGGGCTTTTAAATCTCTGAAAAGTTCACCACCCCACAACCATTACAGCCACAGCTGAAAAAATAACAGAATCTGAATTAGCACAGTAGTGAAAGTGGTTGGTGTTACTTTCACCAGGGTTTTCCCCCGATGGCTTTCTAAAGCTTTCCATGCTGTCACACAGGTCCCTGGGAGAGCCTGTATTTGTTTAGCAGTAAAGCAGCTGAGTGTGACTTCCCTGCTCTATGTGCAGTAACATTGGCTAAGCTAGACAAGCAACTGTCTGGATCTGGCGAGACTTCAATGAATTCAACACCAAGACAGAGTGATCTATTACATCTGTAAACCTGAATCTTGCCTGACTCTGTCAGTTTGGCACTAGCATGTGCAGAATGAATAATCAGAATGGAACACTCACATACATACATCGAATATGCAGTGTAACATTTTATTTGCAAAATGGACTAATATAACACCAAGATTAAACATGTGTTCATGTCTGAATAGAACAGCAAATTGTAAATTTCAAAGACATTCTGTAAGTATATACTGTAGACTAACAATGTATCCAAATATCAGCAGCATACTTTTTTGTTGGAAATTACACGATCATAGCAATAGAGGATAAAGGACAATCATTTGCATATATCACATCACTGAGATACTGATAACTTGATTTACATTATCTGTGATTTTAAGTAAATTTACTCCATGGTAAATAATCAGAATGAATCATTGTGCCATCAGTTCAAATGACTAAAATGATGTAATAGGAAATAAACAAAAGCACTGTCAAAAAACAACAAACATTGTTAATACTCAACAAATGTGAAACACTGGCAGTCTGCTTTACACTCAAATTATTTCAATAGCATTTTGAGGGAAGATTTGCCCTGCAGAGTTTCCAGGATGTAATTTATTTTAATTTTAAATGTGGATTAGTGCCCACTGATGAGGTCTGGGAAGCTACAAATTACAATAGGAAAGTTTTGCATGTAGTTGCATTTAGAGAATTTTAGTCTCTAATCCCACATATCAAACAACAGTTTGTCACTTTGAGTTTACATTTCTTTCATCTTCTGTCTTTAAATAGCTTTTGATCAAAGTACTTTACTTAAGTAGTTTACTAAAGGCACTGTTTGTAAGGTTTTAGTTTAGTTGATTAACGTGGATAAGCATAATTTTAAAGTACAATGACATAAACAACTTATAACTCAAAAGCATATAAACACTTTTGAGAGTGATTTGAAACACCTGGATATTAAATATACAGTCATATCATGTTTACATCCATATAATCCGTACACCAAAAGTTATGGCAAAAGAAACATACCAAAGAGCATGGTTATTTTTAAATGTTATTATTATGATGTGAAAAAGACTGGAATCAATAGCAGTACCATACAAATATCATAGGACACTACATTTTTTTATTTAGCATCCCTGTCGATCAAATTGGATGTGGCCATCCCAGAAAAAAAAAAAAGTTTTACCACCAAATTCATAATTCCACATGTCCTCAAATGCATAGGAGTACAGTAAATTTAATTTTGCCATGTATCTAAAAACAATCCTTTACTTTTTTTAACTGAAGCAATGAACAGAAATAGTTTTAGCAATTACCTGGCCACAACCACATCCACTATCTTTTAAATGAACTCTACTTATTAATATTCACTAATTATTAAATGGATAGCCATTTGTTATATACATTTTTTGAGATAAGTTAAAATGGTAATGTAATTATTTTTAAATTTCACATTTAATAAGCACATAATATTAACTAAATGTCATATCTCTAGTATCTCTAGTCATATGGCGTACATTGTATTAGGGTAAAGCAGGATTTGTATTAAAGATACAAAATCATGTATTTATTGTTTTGCTTCCCCTATATGCAGATGTGCACTGCTTTGTCAATCCTATTAAAAATAATAATGACTGGCTTTTGCCGGACTTGTGATGACATTTCCTGTTAATGCTGTAAACGTTAATTGAAATGTACTGAATCGTTTCTTCGTGGGTTTCTTTGTGGGACTTAACTTAATGAGAGAAATAAAAAACACTAAACAACTGCCACGTCACCTGAATATGTTCCACCTGTGAACAATAGTGCTAATCACTCTTGGCCACCAGTCACTGGTGTTGCTGCACAAACAATGTAGTAATGGTGAGACACCGTGAGCCGCATTTGGTGGTTCTAAAGAATATATAAACTTTTGCACGGTCCCAAAGTGTAAGTATGGGTAAAGGTCATGGTAACTGAAAGAACAATGTAGATTTGTATAGGAAACACACACACACACACACACACACACACACACACACACACACACACACACACACACACACACACACACACA
>JAOUQT010301848.1:0-15991 GCA_025769995.1 Xyliphius kryptos | reverse complement strand
GATTAGAGAATAATTCTGTAATGTTACGAGATTAAAGTCGTAATTTTACGAGAAAAAAGTCGTAATATTACAAGAATATAGAATAATGCTGTAATGTTACGAGATTAAAGTCGTAATATTATGAGAATAGAGAATAATGCTGTGATATTACAAGATTAAAGTCATAATATTACAAGATTAGAGAATAATTCTGTAATGTTACGAGATTAAAGTCGTAATTTTACGAGAAAAAAGTCGTAATATTACAAGAATCGAGAATAATGCTGTACTTACCAGATTAAAGTCGTAATATTACGAGATTAAAGTCGTATTATTACGAAAAAAGTCGTATTATTACGAGAATAGAGAATAATGCTTTAATGTTACGAGATTAAAATCGTAATGTTATGAGAACCCAAGCAGGACAGTAGCATTATTATACTGGTGTTAAAATGAGGGACTTTGAGGATTTAATAGTTGTACTTTCGTATCAGAATTTCCTCAATAGTGAAATCCTCACTAGTCAAAAATCCACAATAGTAAATTTCTCTTCCTTTTCGGTTTTCTCCAAGTTAAGGTGAAACATGGTGCTTACTTTTGTGATCAAAAACATTGAATCTTAAATTTGAGGCTGTTCTGTAAATAGTTTTCAAATAAACGAAAACATACAGCAACTTCTGATTAACCCATAATATAGAATAAACACAGCTTTAAACCCTGTCCACTTCGTGTTGAACAACAACTTTCGGGTTATACCACGCCCACTTTCTGATTACACCCCTTTCATTTCCCTGACCAAGTGGCTACAATAAATCAGCCCAGTGACAATTGTACCATTCTGAAGACAAGATACTTTTACAGCTACTGAAATAAGCCACCTTTGTTTTTGCAACATAGAACTGGTGATGCATGTGAACAGCAGCATGTATTCGTGTAAAACACTTCTTGCGGAATGCTGGCTTAGTGGTTAGCATGTTCATCTGGTGACTTCCGGTTTGAATCCCAATCCAGGTGGAGTTTCTGCGTGCATTTCCTCGCACAGTCTAAAAATTGGATTCAAGAGTGGATTCAAGGTGAAGTGAGTGCTCTAAATTGCCCCCTATAGCATGTGCCCTGCCCTGGATGTATCTGCCCAGCACTCAAAATGTTCTCCCCTGGATAATGAATGATCACTGTGTTAAAATGAATGATAAGTTAGAGGGAGGCCATCACAGGGATCCTGTCTAAAAAAAAAATCATAGATCGGTAGCCTTTTGTTCAAATTAAGTGTTCAGCTGATATGCAAATTGATGAACAGACCCTTAAGTTAGATGGTTTTCTGACGTTAGTCCAAAAGCATCACAAGTCAGTTCATCGGGTGATCAATAAACATAATCTAAATGCATTTCTAAAATGGAATGTGTCAAACTCCATTAAATAACTGCCCCAATTGTATTTAAAAAAAAAAAAAGATTACCTTTATTGAAAACGCATATCCACTACCACATACAAAAGCAGAGACCACTGTTTTCACTGTTGCACATATTGAGAGCAATTTAGCCAGGCTTCCAGAATGACCAGGTCCGAATTGTTCCATGTTTGTTTCGTTTAAGTGAAGAGACGTGTCGGCCGGTGGACATGGAGACAGCCTTGGGAACAACTGAACAGAAGAATTAAATTAAATCATGAACCGAACTCGATAGGTAAATCTTAGCATGACAGCCAACAATAAGATCTTGCATTTACAGACATGGATTTAACTCTACACAGGCACGATGGCGCCACGTGGACAGAGATCGGAAAACCCGAGGACATAACCTTTTCTTCTTCAGCTGGAATGAGACTTCAGTGCTCACTTATGTAACACATTCATTCACTGCAGTCACTGGAAAGTGGAGGGAAAGTGATGGAACTGATTAATCAATCAGGTTGCTGGGTAAAATGTTTTGAAATGTGCCAAGTTGCTCCAAGTGCTCTCCAGAAACTTGACTAAAAAAAAAAAAACATGAACGTCAAGCGCAGATTTAATTCTCATTTCGCACTTGTTTATTTGCCAAGTCCAATCTTCTTGGCCTCAGTTTCATAAATCAACAATCTCCACATCTTCACAATAAACACTTCGGCTTCTTCATCTAGAACCTGGAGAGGAGAGAACGTTACATTTGGCTGCGAAATGTAAAAGAAGCCAAGGGAGAAATTTTACGCAGTGATGACTCACCATGGCAACATCATCCAGGATGCCTTGTGGTGTACTGTGAGCCATAACCTGTTAAACACAGAACAATCAAGCATTACAGCAACAAAAATCATGATCAGCTGATAGATCCAGGACAAATGTCTCAGCGCATTTTTTTTTCTTCAAATAAAAAATAAATTGGTAATTTTGCCGATACTTTAATCCAAAGCGGCTTAAAGATATCCCAACTTAATGGTTTGCATCCAGACACAGGGTTATAACAGAACCCTGGAGCAATGAGGGCTAAGGACCTTGCTCAAGGACCCAGAGTGATAACTTCGGACCTGGGATTTAAACCCACAACCTGCAGATTGATAGCCCAACACTCTTTAACAAAATATGGGGGTGGTAGCTCAGTGGTTAAACATTGGATGTATTGAAGGAGAAATGGCATTTATAAAATCAAAAAGTGATAAACTGCAGGGTTTTGTTTAAGCTCTAATGCTCTGACACCAATGGCATTCCACACAAACACTGAATTAAGGTGTAGCATTTCATATACCACAAAACAAACAAAACCAAGCACCAAGCTATTTGGGACAACTATAGGCGGCCACGGTACTGGAGAACAGTTTGGGGAAGGTCCTATTTGGTTCAATCATAACCGTGCACTAATAAACAAATTAAGGTACATAAACGCATACGGGTGTGGCAAAACCTTAAAAAAAAAAAAAAAAAAAAAAAGAGGAAATCGTGTATAAAACCTTTCCAGAAGAGTGGAGGCATGTGTATGTGAAATGTGCAGATGTCCACATTCTTCTGTCTATATAGTGTGTACTGAAGACACACAGCTTCTGTCCATTTGCTAATGTATTGCTTTAACAAAAAGTTTTCAATATCAATAACGGGAAAACGGTGGTCTTTACCTTGGAGCAAACAAAGTCAACTAGAGTGGCTTCCTCCTCTCCAATGTACTCAACAATCTTCTTATTGATCCACGGCCTGATTCGTTTCTCCATTAAAGACTGTGAAAGGAGGACAAGACAATAATACATAAAAAGATAATCAGCATTATGAAGAAAAACAGGATTAGTGGGTAGCCTCTTAGCGTTGGGGGTTCCCGGTCTGGGTGGAGTTTCCATGTCCTCCCCGTGTCTGCGTGGGTTTCCTCCCACAGTCCAAAAACATGGATTAACAGTAGATTCAATGCTTTAAATTTCCCCATATAGTGTGTGTGGCTGTAAGAGTGACTGTGCCCAGCGCTGGTGGCACTGTCCTGGGTGTACCTGCCCAGCACCTAAGACATTTGGGCATGGGGAACCCCACCACGACCCTAGTAGAGGATGTCTCAAACCTGACAAAATTAACAATAAAGGAAAAGAACTCACCGAGTCTACGACAGACCAGTCGAGAGGGTAACTAAAGAGCTCAGGTTTTGCGGTGGGAATTTTCTCAATGAGACTCTTAATGTGTTTGCGTTTTTCTTCCGTATTTGCTCCTTTGCCTCCTGATGCTCCTCCACTCTCTGCTCCCCCATTGCCTTTATCCTCATCCTCATAATCTAAAGGCACAAGCTTCCTCTTTCGAGGTGCTTCATCTACTTCATCATCATCAAAGCGGTTAAAGACACTCTCCACAGGGAGCTTCTTGCGTTTGCCCACATGTGGCTGGCTGGGGCTGCCAGTGGCACCTGCAAGGTAAAAAAAAAAAAAAAGAAAGAGACTGGTAAGAATAAACTTATACACATGGTTTAGGTAAGGCATCTTTAAAAAACCATAACAGCTGTGTTGTATTAATAAACAAATCATTATGCAAATTACTTCCAAATTATTTACTGTGCAGTTGAAATAGTGTAAACCAATGTTACTGTTGTATGTTTTTCCTACTATGTACCGAGCAGTATGCAAATACAGACAGTTAAGGCGTCTCATTTGGGTTTTAATACCATTCTATAATTCAATTCTCCTTTTTGAACACAAGAGGGTGCACTGTAAATTAATCAGCAATGCGTTTTATCTGACAGATTGTGTTTTTCTTGTTTGTCCATTAACTAATCAGGAAACGAAAGTAGTTTTGTTTTAATTGTGCCTATTGCTGGTATTCTGTTGTATTAAAGAAAAACTACAAATATTAAAAGTATACATTAAAAGTAAAATAAACAGACAGGAATCAAATATGAGGATGCTTAGGTTTTAAAAAAAAGGTAAAATTTATAAGACTTAAGTTTTTTTGACGCATGAACTCAATATTATTAATGGACCTGACTCAAATGTATATGGTTCCACCTCTGCTACTTAAAATAAGTGACATCTTTGGTGAATGTGTAGATCTTTTCCCTTTTCCTCACCAAGTTTGAGGCTGAGTCCAATTTTGGGCCGATTTTCGTCTTGCAGGTGAGTTTCCGGAGGGGAATTTTCATGAGGTATTATAATACCACAGGGCGATTCCTCTCTTGGCGTGTTTGGTGAGGCGTTCCCGCTGGCCGATGACACCGACGGAGCAGCCATGATGGGCCTCATGGTGGGCTTCAGACAAGGCTTCGTGTCTTCCTCATCATCTACTTCCTCTCCATCCTCCACATCCTCATCTGACTGTGACGGAGGGATCGGTCGCCGCCTCTCTCTCTCCCGTTCTCGTTCTTTCTCTCGCTCTTTTTCCCTTTCCCGTTCTCGCTCACGCTCCCGCTCGCGCTCTCGTCCTCGTTCCCGTTCCCTCTCCCTCTCCCTTTCTCGCTCACGTTCCTCACGAGAGGGTTTGCTCTCCCGCTCCTCCTCCGGCTCCGGCTTCACTGGGGGCTGCCGTAATCGTTCTGCTTCTTCTTCCATCTGTGGAAAAATTAAATGCTTTAATAAGAAAATGGAAAGTGATAACCCAGCACAGACTTTTTTTTATCTTTATCCAGACTCTTATCATTTATTGCCAAATAAACAAAATAGTATGTGGTTGTAGTTTCAAAGTTGTATTACTGTGGAGAGCCATCCTGATAGGCTTTTATAAAATATATGCTGTTGCGGTTTTTACTAGACCGCTGAACGTCAATCATATTAGCCCAGTTTTACCAGATTTGCATTGGCTTTCAGTTAAAGTTCCTAAAATTCTACAGATAACGTGTGCAGTACCACGTGGTCCGACACCAGAACACCACAGCAATATCCACCAAGTGCTATAAATCAGTCTGAGTGTAAGCAAAGTCACTGCTGGGCATAAAAGCATTTTTTCAACAAGGCTTTTCTGATATAAAATAACATTCTTGCCTTTATTTTTGAAAAACAGGACAAAAACTAAATTGCTTATTGCTTTGTCATTGTCTAAAAAAAATTAAATAAACGGTCTATAATTAAATCTGGTGAGTTTTTGTTAGTTGTGACATGTTTTTTTGTTTACAAAAAGTAAACTTGTTTCTGGGCTTCAGCTAAATGGCTTCATTGTGTCTGTGACAATTCTGGATTGAAAAGCACATTCATAGAAATATTATTATACTTCCTTTTGAAGGATAACATTTGTGTTTATATAAAGATAAAATATAATAAGGCAATTTTTCAAAAATGTATTTAATTTTATACAGATGTATCAGAATGCATTTTTTTTAAGTAGCAAAAACCATTTAAAGGTGGAAAGCTTAATTCTTCATGTTTTTACCCAAATAGAAAATGACTTGGAATTGTTTCTTTAATTACCTAAAATAAAATTTAAAAACCTGTTACTGAACACTGCTACATTGCAGCTACTGCAGGACAGGACAGACTTCCTGTAATGCAGCAAAATTTATAATGGCGCTGAGATTTAGAGACCCATCAAAAACTGCCATCAAGTCATCATTATAAAAATAAAATGAAAAGTCTGAGAACTGCCATACTCTCATTCTGATGGACAAAGCACCATTGCAGTTTTATCTCAAAGGTGATTACTAGCCCTAATGCAGTCAGTTCGGCTGACCTACAAAGGGGCAGAGCAGACATTTTTAGGTAAGGTAAAAATGGTGCTGGTTAAAAACCTACCCTGCGCAGCTCAGCATCAGGATCAGGATGTCCCTCAGCCAAAAGTCTCTGTCTGATTTCCTCTAGCTCCTCCTTTTCACGCTTCCGGTCTCGCTCATCCAGCTCTATCTCCTTTTCTCTATCCCGCAGACGTTTTTGCAATGCGCTGCCCCTATTGGCACAACAGAGCAACAACAAAGTGCACCAGTCAGAGCAAGAGAAATGAAACAGTGCTAAATCTGAGTAACTGATCGCTTTGTCTGAACCATACTTGTAATATTTAGGGTCATCCCGGTCATCATCATAATCCTCCAAGAATTCTTTTAACCTCTTTCCTTCTTTAGTCTGTAACAAAAAAATGTTATTAAGATAGTAGTTGTAGTATATGTAAATCTTGTGTGTCCGGGGTAAAGTCTCAGACCGTTTCCCGCCGGCGCTCCTCGTCTCGCTCTCCCTCTTTAGTGTAGTCTCTAGCCTTTTTCCTTTCTCTCAGCTCCCAGTTTTTCAGGCGCTGTACCACACAAACAATTGCTATGAGCAAAAACATACCCATCAAAGCAAACTTGTACTGAGAGGTACTGTGTCTACCTCTTGGTAGGCAGCTTCCTTCTCTCGAAGCTTCCTCTCCAACTTGCGTCGCTCATATGCTTCTTCCTCATCTTCTTCACGATCCCGCTTTTTATCCTTGTCTCGGTCTCGTTCCCGCTCACGCTCTCGGTCTCGACTTTGCTCCCTGCAAATCAAAACATTTACACTCTTCCACAAGCAAAGGCTCTGGTCTGGAAAAATATGTAATTGTTGAAAAAGTTTAAATAAATGAAAAAAAAAAACTAAGTGTAAAATCACCTTGACCTGCTTCGTGCTTCACTCTGGTCTCTGCTTCTGTCCCAGTCCCGCTCTCTCTCCCGTTCTCTTTCACGCTCTCGTTCACGCTCCCGGTCCCTCTCTCGTTCCCGCTCACGCTCCCTTTCCCGCTCCCTCTCCCGGTCCTTTTCGCGTTCTCTCTCCCGTCGCTCACGTTCACGCTCTCGCTCCTTGTCCCTTTCTCTGCGTTCGCGCTCCAACTCCTGGCGCTCCTTCTCCCGCTTTCCTTTCTCCTCTTCCAGTTTCTGCAGAGAGAAACAGATGTACACTGAGCATATACAAAAAAACAGCAAACGCACGGACAGCACAGTATTCTTCTAGTCTATAATGCAGAGACAAAGTGGTTTACAGTTCCTTTACAATAATTAGCATTACAAAGCGAAACATCCCAGCACAAAGTCTGTAAAAGCTAACCCATTCTTAGTTTTAAAGGTGCTTGCCATTTACAAAATCACAGATCACACAAGGGAATTTGCTGCTTCCTGTAATAAAGCGTAACCCAGTTTGTTTGTTTTTTTAAACATGTGTAAAATGCAGCTAATCATTTTCCAGACAAATTTTACCCCCAAAAGCCTGTAAACCACTTTCTTAGCCCTACATCCCACATTTCAAACAAGCAGGTAGAATGGACGCTGTAAACGTTGCAGCTCACAACATCAGCAACAGAAAACTTCAATCCTTGTGAAACTAGTTGTTTTGGACTTACAGGTGTTGAGCTATGGATTCGGAGATTCACTGCCCCTACAAGCCTTTATGTTAGGCCTGGGAGGAAAAGCAGGTCAAAGGATTTGCAGGAGAAATTAAAATCAGAAAATGTTGCGATTGTTGTTACAGGTCAACACAAACTGGCAAAGACATTTTTGTGACTATGTGGAGACAGCAGAATTGCAATATGGTACTGTGTTGATCTCTGGGATTGGATAGAGAGGGCAACAAATGAATTTGTAGAGACTGGCTTACCCCATTCTCAGGCTTCTCGGGTCCTCCAGGGACTTAACTCAGCAAGTATGAAAAAAAATTCAAGCCAGCAGAACACCCACAGTGTGTATGTATGGTAGAGTGCTGTTAAATTATATTGTGGAATCATAAGTTACTTAAAATAAATTTTTCTTTGAACTTTAAGTTGAACAGAGTCACCAAAAAATGTGGGTGTTATGCAAGAAAGCAAGAGCAGAGGAAAAACAAAAAAAAAAGCAAAAAAGAAAGGATGGGGAGCAAGGCATGATGACAGAGAAACACAAAATCCTTTTGGAATTAAGCTTCTTTAGCTTAAGCCATAAACATCAGCCTTGTTCTTGATCTTATATACCCCACATTGTCATTATACTTTTTCTTTGGTCACCATCTCAGGTGTCTTTTCAGCTATACATTTACCTTCAGCGATGACAGAGTACCTTCGCCACTCTAACCATGTGTTAGTAATATTATATACAGCGCCCTCCATAATTATTGGCAACCGTAGTTAAAATGTTTTGAATGCTAGGGTTGAGATGAAAAGGAGAGTACAGTGGAGAAGTCCCAGGACTCTGGACAATTTAAAAGGTTCGTGCAAAGAGGAACGGTCGATGTATTCTCCCTTCTTGTGAAGAGTTATAGGAGAAGATTAATGGCTGCCTTGTTGACAAAAGGAGGTTGTACAAAGTACTAACACCACGGGTGCCAATAATTGTGGCACATTTCCTTCAAAAGATTTATTTCTTAATATTTGATCCCCCCCCCCCCCAAAAAGAAAAGGTACTTACTCATGTTATAACATTTTTGTTTTTATAAATTAATTAAGAAGAAACAAACACTTCTTAATTAGAGGTGCAATAATTATGGAGCGCTCAGTATATGTTATTACAATATCACATTATTATAGACAATTTAACCTTTAATAAAAATAAGATTAAGGAACCAAATCCCACACTGCCTTAACGTTAGGATACTGTAAAATAACTAAAGCTATTTCACTCCTAATTTATAGTCTACTATTAAAAGACCTATGGACTAGTGATTTTTATAGACAATGTTTACTTACCAGCTTTATATTAAGAATTTGTACTCAGGTTTACTTTATATGTAATTATATGATAATGATATTTAGCACTGTTTTTAAAACTACAGCTCATACATATTTAGGAAATGTTTATACTCACTTTTATTTATTCTTAAATCCAGCCAGAATTTCAGAGGAGGTGATACCGTAACAATTTTGGGGCCATATGTTGCAGTTCATTACAGTTTAAAAGAGAGTATTATTATTGGATAATATTGATAGTCTTATTTAACAAGTATTATATGTGTGTACGGTACTGTACTTTTTGAAGTATGGCAATTTACAAACAGGGCAATACAAATATATGAACCTGATAGCAAAATAAATGCACTGTATATTTTTACCATTACACATGTTGAGGTTTTGATGAAGCCGCTGTATTAAGATCATGATCAATTTATTCTTACATCTGTACATTAACGTCTGATTCAATTATAATGTTCCATAGGCCTCCGCTATGCAGGTATCATTTAATAAAGAATTAAACCAAACTTAAGAAAGAAGAAGAAAAAAAGACAGTTAAAGGTGCAGATGAACAAGCAGGAAAAAGGGAAGTGCTTTAACATAAACACACAGGGCTAGCTCATACCTCTCAAGTCTTCAGGGCATCTGCGTGCTGTGGAAGGGCGCCCCCCACTGTCAATTTCTGTGACACAACTGTGCCACAATTCAGTGGTTATACAGACAGCTGTAATCATTTATAGCATTAACATTTTTATAAATGGGGAGATGCACAGGTTCACTGACCACTGCGCTTGAGGTGTAAGAGAAAAACAAACGATTCAATCCAAACAGAATGCAGAGAAACAAGAGTCCCTGCTTAAATCACAGCAAGTTCCTTTTTAAATAAAAGGCAAATGGAAATTTAATACCAGCTACAGGACTAAAAGTTGTTTTCCTCAGTGATGGCACAGTTGCCCCAGTGCAAGTCCTCTAGAAGGGGACGCCCAGTATACGTAGAAAAGAATTGAAAACTTATACTTACATCCTATCCTTGCAACTTTTTCCAAAGCAGTGAGATTCATCTTGCTTTAGTCACCATATGATCTCTATCATAATGGTGGGGTTTAATGAACAGATTAGCTTGGAAGTAAATTTACATTATGTGCATGCATTCTAAAATCTCTCAAATTTGAAGAGGTTTCTTTTCAGAATCATAAAGTGTCACCACTTTCTGCCCATCTTTCTCGCTGGGTCTATAATTAATTAAACCAGGACAAACAAAAGCGGTCAGTAGGATTATGTCCATTTCTTAATTACAGTCGGAAAACATTCGTGTACAGAAAGAGGATGTTTAGACCATTTCCGGATTTAACTTGAATCTCAGTTTAGCGGTCAAAGAAAGGATCTCCAAAAATAACTTCCACTTTGAGATCAGCCGGTTGAAAAAATAAATGAACAAAAAAAAACCTTTAAAAACCCAATCATAGGGCTTAAAGTACTTAGACTAGTCACGTTGTCCTGGTGGAACTAGCTTATCTATAGGTGTACATCTTTTTGTGCACTGCCAGGGGCAAGAAGATTTTGGAAAATGTTACCTTGTGTGTGTCACGGAATTTGTTGATCTCCCTGGATATCAAGTCTCTTTTGTCCTCCTCCATTTCTATGGCATTGATGTCCTCCTAAATGTTAGCAGGGAAACAGAACATAACATACAAATTGTTAAAAGAGCAGTGTGTGGGTTTTGCAAACATGTACCCTGACTGACATGATGGCTGTGTTGCCACAATGTACAGATAACAAAAATATTACAGAAACATGACATTTTTCTACTGACTCTATGCAAATATAAAAATACTTATTTTATTGTAAGCAAATAACAACTTAATGAAATGATTATACTAATAAATGACATTTATAAACTTTATGACTAAATAATAATATAAGGAAATTAATTAATTAAAAGCAGAGGGACGCAGGATTGCAGCAGAATATTGTGGACATTTAGCTGACTAAGTGCATTTACAAGCTCGCTGCATCTCATGCAATATTAAAGATGCAAGTTGACACGGAGACAAAATAGCACGTTTCATTACTCATCAACTTCGATATCATCCACCCACTAACCCACTCCATGACTTGATTCATAACAAAGTTGAGCAGTAAATGTCCAAAAAATTTCCAAATGATTATCAAAGCTGATTAATAAAAGCTGTAAAACAAGCTGATTAGCACACACCTCTTCTTTTTTCTCTTTTTTCTTCTTGCGTCGACTGGCCTCGTCATCCAGAGACGGTGCAGTGAGCTCACTGGAATACTCTCGGATCAGACCATCGATAGCGCCCTTCACTATCTGATCTCGTTTCTGGGTTTCTTCATCTAAAACCTCTTCTTCTTCTTCATCACCTCCATCCTCGACTTTGTTGGTCTAGTAGTGAAAGAGTGGAAGCAGGGAATTGAGTTACATGCAAAGCAACAGCCAAGTTTTATTTGTTAAAGACAGTAAGGGTTGCACAGTTTGCTTAATGAAAAGCTGTGTGGATATCATGACAAACACTGCAGCACAATACCACTATCTGCCTGTTTTAATACATATGATTTTCATAAGTACTGCCTTTATAAATGAAATGATTAAAAAAATATATTTCACTATTTAACATCTATCATCAGATAATTATCAGATCACAAAGTTGCCATGGCAATGCTCTGTCTAGCATGGTCACCACACAGAACCCTCCAATATTGGAATTGGACCGCCTTGGAATGGATTGCGCTTGTGGGACCAAATAAATGAGTCTAAATGAATAAATAAATTCAAATCTTAAAATATAGTGATTTGCTTCTGCATAATAATTGTCTGTTGCTAAATGGATGATGTAAACCCTTCTGTAGGAAGAATATCCCAGAACCATGTAAGTGTTCCTTACTCCATTTGAGCTCCTCTTCTTTGCCTTCCACTCATCCAACTGAGCTTTTGTTTTGGCATCTACTTTTACCAATAGCTTCTTTTCTCCAACCTGCAGCTCATGTAGCAATCGTAGAGCACGCAATGTAGATTCTGGTTCCTTATACTCACAGAACCCAAATGCTATCACACAAAAACACATGTAGATAACTATTAGTGCATCATTTACACCCACTTAAGTGTGTAGTCAGCCAACAAATGGTTTCAGTTTGTAAACGCCATGTTACATTTTTTACCTTGTAGTTTTCCTGAAGCTCCCTGAACCCGTTTCCAACTCAAGACAAGGCCACATTTCTGAACCAGGAATAAAAAAGTTGAGAGAACAATAACAATTTAAAACTAATAATAAATTATAAGTTACATTTAAAAAGTGACAGAGAATGTACAGCTAATTTTTTAAACAATTGCTTTATTCCTTTGTTGTTGTTTTTTAGATCTAGAGTAAGAGTAAGAGGCAGATTGCAAAAACTAAATGCCACAACCCCTGACCAACAGATTTTCGTTTGGTCTTTCTACAGAAGCAAGCAAAGTGACAACAGCAGCATCAATAGGAGTGGGATACAAAGGTCTTATTCTAAACTATGCATAAACAGATACAGTTATACACTAACAAAAAAAAACTGATTATATCCCATCCCATTAAAATTTAAGTGCATTGGCAAAATTTGATTTGAAAAACACACTAAACTGACAATGTAAAAGTAACATCATTTGCATTCTGCAAATGTGGACAGCTGATCTTATTTAAAACACTTTTCGCAATAGCCTGCAGTACACCTGTCCACACCAACTTCTGATTCCCTACTCACATGTCCTAGCAAACAAATTAAATCACAAGGAGGCTGTGTACACCATAGGGGGGGGGGTAGCTCTTACTTACCGAGAGCAACTGTCTGATTAGCATGTCTGACGCTTTCTCAGAGATGTTTCCGACAAACACCGTGGTAGTGGGGCCACTGTTCTCATCTGGTTCTTTTACACGAGCAGCTGGAACTTCTTTCCTTTGTATAGTCACATTAGTAACCACTGGCATGGAGGTAGGCACAAGTACCTGCACAAAGACCATTTAAATATACACTATTTAGTTCCAGGTTCAGTCCAAGAGTTACAGTCTACAATAAATGGCAACAACATTAGTTTTGTATCAGCACGAAAAGAAGAAACTAACAGGCTGATCACAAAGTATACAATAAGATGGACGTCCCAATAGTCCCAAATGGACACGATTTACAGAATGTGCAGTGTATGTAAATTTCACTTTACGCAAATCTCTGAAGTCTTTAATGCATCTTTAAGGCTGAGGCAACATCTAGATTAATATGTTAATATTTGAAAAGGTTCACATTTACACCTGCTCTTCATTCTATTCTAAAATTTTCTATCCCTTAAAACTGAGACCACTGATACAGAATTAGTTTACAAATGCAGGGTCTGTTTTAAAGTAAAGTAAAAAATATGTTGAACGATGTCAAGATGTTGTTGAGAACAGCTGTGCCACACTTACCTTCTTCTGATTGGATCTTATTATTAAATGAGGTCGAGATAAATTTTCTAATTGTAATTGTTCGGCACAATTGTTTACCTCAGAATAAACACACACACAAAAAAAAACATTATTATTATATTTATTAAGTCATTTACCGCAGGCGCTTGAGTCATAATACCCATGTGAACTGGAATCATTGGAGCACCTGTAGATAATAATGATGAAAGAACGAAAAAAAAAAGAACATAATTACATTAGTGCAGCATCAATGTGGCTAAATAAATAAGCATAATAGTGTGTTTAAATAAAATCGGCAACAGTCTTGCATAATATACTACCTACCTGGGGGCATAGATGGAGGGAATCCAGCAAATTGTGGAGGGGGAATTCCGGGAGGCATTGTAGGGATGCCCATTTGTGGCCGGTTAAGATGCGGAGGGAAGGACATCTTGGGCAGATTACCCACCTGAAGCGAAATAACACTCATGTACTTGATGTCCCAAACGTATGTGGTTATGTGTATTATAATGTTCCAAGAAGACAAAAAAAAAAAAAATACAAAAAAACACACTCACATACGCTGAATTTATTAATTGTTGTAATGTATATAACTGTAAATTATTCACAACAGTATTTGTCATCTGTGCACCGCTGATATTAACTTTAAACATTAAAATTAACACAGGAAACATGTTCGCCTCTCAGCATAGCAGATTCCAGGTTCGAATTCCAATCTGGGTGGAGTTTCAATGTTCTCCCCATGTCCGTGTGGGTTTCCTTCGGGTTCCTCCCACAGTCCAACAACATAGATTCCAGTTAAATTGAGTGCTCTAAATTTCCCTCATATGCGTGTGCGTTTGTGTGTGTGGATGTGCGAGTGAGTGTGTGCCCAGCAATAGATTTGCCCAGCACCCAAGATGTTCTCCCCCGGATGGGCATGGGGAACCCCACCGCAACCCTAATAGAGGAATAAGTGGAAGATAATGGATGGATGGATAAAATTAACATTAAACACATTTCATACACATAGTGTGTACATCAGTCAACTCTAGAACGTGCAAAACAAAAACTTTTTTTTCGCAGTCTCCTGAGCTACAAAATTGGAGCTCATTTTAAAATAGAATTCGAAAGAGAAATGAAAAATTAAAACAAACATTGGTTCTTTTTGAACAAGGTGATTCATGTGACAGCCTATACAAATCATTAAACACGAGTCTTATAAAGTATTTTACAGTTGTCCAACTTGTAGTTTGTTAGTTTTTTACCTTAGTAAAAATAGTAAATAGTATTATTTCCACCTCCCCTATTTTATTTTTTATTTCAACGATTGGCTATTACTTAAGGTGTGGTGGCAGGCAAAGAATTTCTGTAGCTGTACCCTGTATAAATAACTATGTATAAGACAAACTTTGATTTGATTTTAAGTCACCAAGAGATTAATGTAACTGCTGTATTTCTATTTCGTGTCTATTCTAAACTGCAAGGATAAATACACAAAATAATTTGAGAAACTCTTGACCGACCTAGCTTTTCATCAACTCCCCAAAACACTTTACAAATTAACTGGTAAAGCTTTAAACCAAACAGAAAACTAAGAAATAAAGGCATGTGATCCACAGTGAAACTGATTGTATAACAAGAGACTAATGGCGCCTCTTTATAAATAATTTAATGAATCTGTTTCGATTTAAAGACGTCTACAGCAGACTGGAGAAAGACATTTCGTGTTGATGCTTCATTACAACTTCTGTTACCAACCACAGATATAATGTTTTAATAATAAGATTTTAATCGCCAGAAAGTCAGACAACGCTATTCACACAACGGCAACGTGACTGCTAATCACCGCTAACCTCGAACAGCAAGCTACCGTAGGAGGTTCAGTATTCATTTAAAAAAGATAAGTGACTATAAATAAATTTAACCACCGCGGGTGGTCTGAAAAGCACAAACTCCATTTGAACCAGAGCTCCTCAAAATTAAGCGAAACTGAGAGTTGGCACTCTTGAGCGTTAATAAAATGCTAAGCTAACGCGAGAACACTCGTTATGGAAGCGCCAAACACTACAGCTCGACGATTCCATTCAAAAGTTAGTTTTATTTCAAATAAACGCAGTGGAAACATGTCTGTTTAAGTCCCACCGCCATTAGAGTAAAACCGTTTACTCACCCAGTGCAATTAAAATAAAGCTTTGGCGACGAGTAATTACGCTAAGCTAACAGGATCCAAAGCGGCGAAATCACTGAGGGGGGAACTGACGTCACCGCTGCACTTCTGGTGCACCGGCGGATAACCTTCCACACTGTAAAAGTCCCCCATATACCCTGCTCAAAAAAACAAAGGGAACACTGAAATACCACATCATAGATCTCAATGAATAAAATGGTTTAGTTGTAAATTTTTATTTAGTAGATATAATGAAATGCGTTGAGTAGGAAATAACATAAAAATGATCGAAATATAAATGTAAATGATTAAGGTTTGGATTTGCAATACTACTCAAAATCAAATGACAGGCTGATCCAACTTCAGTGGAAATTCCTCAAGACAAGTTCAAATAAGGCTCAGTAGTGTGTGTGTCCTCCA
>JAOUQT010301839.1:0-27260 GCA_025769995.1 Xyliphius kryptos | reverse complement strand
GGTTCTCCGGTTTCCTCCTACATTCCAAAAACATGAAGGTAAATTGAATGCTCTAAATTGCCCTGTATTGTGTGTGTATGTGTGTGAGTGAGTGTGTACCCAGCGATGGATTGGTGCCCTGTGGTGCCCAGCGCCCGAGATGTTCTCCCCTGGATGGGCATGGGGAAACCCCCGCGACCCTCATAAAGGAATAAGCAGAAGATAATGAATAAATGAATTAACTTTAAAAAAGTAAAATCCTTGTAGATCACAATGACCTGTTCACTGGAAAAAGTAGATCTTAGGCCAGAAAAGTGTGGGCACAACTGTGCTATGGCATACATGCAATCTAAGTAAATCTGTGTATTAGCTCAGTATACTGTAAGTGGCACAAGATTCCTGCTTTAACAAAATATTTAAAAATATACTTAATGAGTAAAGTGCTAACATGCTGCAATTAACATAGCAGTGCTGTCAGTCACAAGTAGCCTGTCAACTTCATCATGTCATTAAATCAGATTCCACCCCAAAGGGAGGTAAAATCATTTTCAAGGCTGCATTCTTGTTGATATTACATCGTGAATGATATATTATGTCCAAAGTAAACACTACTCCTCAGACTGCATTCATTTAAAAGTTTTTTAACCTGTCCTTATTATCTAACTTACCCCAATATTGTCTGTTAGACAGATTTAAACATGAGAATTTGTAAAATTATGCTGGGAAATAGTTTATATTTATGTATGAAAGGCAAAGCATGCTATTTCAAACAGTTTTGTGTTTATTTGACTTGCACTGTTTTAAGTATAAGCTATAAATGTAGCTTTAGTTTAAAGTTCTGTAAGCAGAGGAACTTTTACAAACACAACACCTCACGTTTCATGTTAAAGATTTGTTGTTTTTGGCTTGATAAAGTACTCACGCTTTAAAATATTACATAGTCTACTTGGTTGTATTTGCAGGCAGCTTCGCTTAAAAAAATGTTGAAAAAATAAGCATTAAATTAAAATATCACTGCCTTGAGCAATTTTACTGCTCTAATTAGACATAAAAGAGTTTAGAAATGGTGAAAAGGACTGAGTGTCATTATACATTATCTCTCCAGTCAAACCAGCCCTAATCTGGGCTGTTCACGCTGTGATTTACTTAGTGCTAATGTAATGTTCCAGCTAATTTAACCAATGGAAAGTCATGTATTTAAGAGTGTTTTATTGTGACGATGATAGCCTTCATCCTTCAACCCTTATTCCCATGGGCTAAAAATGGGCTTTTTTGACTCTCTATTTCTCTTTATCTGTCAGTATCTTATTCTTTCATCTGACTCTTTTTAGCCCTTTAGCTTTCAGGAATGAGTCAATTTAACATTTTTCTTTGGAGGCTCTGTCAGCCATTATTAGCTAAGTGATGACTTTATGGAGATTTTTGGTTTGCACTTTTGCTTATTTTAATGCTTAAACTTTAAACATTTTGAAGACTTTTGAATGACGTATATATAAAATTATATAGTAATGCTGATTTACGTAGTTATTTAAGCCAATTACCCTCGTAGAGGATTAAGCGGAACATAATGAATGAATGAATGTAGGTAATGCATACAAAACATATTATCATATTTAATAACATATTTAATATGTATACATACATTTAAATGGGTATTTCTGGTTCTTATATCATTTTAAATCATTAAGTACAGATTAATACAACGAGTTGATTTCCAATGAGCACTAATTCTGATGAGGCTGTTGTGCTGTAATTCCTGTAATTTAACAATCAATGTTTACTTTAAAAGCCGGCTCAGATAATGAGGCGAAAGACCAGTTTATTAACGATGAAAACAATAAACCACTGGAAGTTGTGTATTATTGTAAATACATCACAAGAAAAAGTTGTAACCTAATTACACCTTTATTTACAATAATGCATGCCCCATTGTTCCCAATTGCTTTATTATAACTTTGTTCCAGCCAGAGTCGTGCATTCGAGTTAGCTATTCGTGCTGAAATTCTTTAGAAAAAGACTTGTAAATCGTCAACTCTCGACTCGATCTCTATAGGAAAAATACTTGTGTTGCTCCCTCTTTCAATACTTTTATTTCAGTGATTTGGGACGCAACCCCTTTTCTCGTAACTTATCACAACATCCAGTTATTGCGAGCGGGAAATTTAGAAAGAGTCTTCAAACGTAAATAAATGAGGATGACCTGACTTCCGCTGGAGAATGGAATGCTGGAGCCTTCAGCTACAGGGAGTTTGATGGAGTTAAACGTGGAAAATCCGAGTCGACAATGTGTAAGGAATATGAAGAGATCTGAAAACATAACTGGAAAGGTTTGTTTAGTTTACAATTACCGCTAAGGTATCAAATGATGTCTCATCCCCTGTCTCTGATCTTATCCCTACGCTGTTTCTGTTCACGTATGAAAATAAAATATCACTTTTAGTTTGCTTTACAAAAATTGTTTAGAATAATTTAAAAACTGTATGGCGCGGCATTGTGGCTTAGTGGTTTAGGCACATTCGCCTATTCCCGGAGTTTCCGTGTTCTCCCCGTGTCTGCATGGGTTTCCTCCGGGTTCTCCGGTTTCCTCCAGCCTTGCAAAAACATGGATTCAAGGTAAATTGAATGCTCTAAATTGCCCTGTATAGTGTGTGTATGTGTGGCTGGATGCGTGAGTGTGTGCCCAGCGATGGATTGGCACCTACAAGAACCCCGCCCCCACAACCCTCATAAAGGAATAAGTGGAAGATAATGAATGAATGAATGAATGAATGAATGAATAAAAATATAAAGGTATGTATATGTTGTATTGACCTGTGGCTTGACTTCGTGAACATCTCTGGTTTTATCACAGATCTGTGTAAAAGTTAAAAGGTAGAAAGTGGGGTTGTTCTTTCTCAAATTTATTTAATTTTTGTGACTGGGAGTTTTAGCATGCTGTGTGAAAGCACACACTTGGGGACGTGTGCTCACTTCACTCAGTTTGTGTATATGTGTGTTTCACTGCAGGGATGGGTTGAATGTAAAGGACAAATTCCTCTGTCTTTAAAGCAAAAGTGGAAAAATAAATCACTAAGGTAGAAAGAAAAATGAAGAAGAATGTAATGCTGCATTTGTTTTGGCACTGTCAAAAAATAGGTGGCATAAATAGAGGACCTAATCCATATCTATACGGGTCTCTGTGCTAATGCTACTGAAGACAAATAGCAAGGATGAAGGTTCTATGAGGACTCTATAAGGTTGAACGCACGTCAATACCTAGAGTGAAAAAAGTACTAGTGACCAGTGTAAGCAAGTTATACATGTATTTTTTTATTATAAGTATTTTTTTCTCACTTACTCTTTCTCTCCCTCATTACCCACTTTACCCTGTGTTTTGGATTGATGAGACCAACAGGGCAGCTGTTTCCCATGTTCTACATGCTTGTCTGTCCGAGTGAAACCAGCCCACTGTCAGCATTCATTACCATCTGTAACTCTTACTGTAACTGATTTGAGCCTGAGCTTGCTGTGCGTTATACTGTAAACACTTGGGATTTTCTGAAACAGGAAATCACACCATTTAAAACACATTATTTACCAAATATATTTATAAAAATTGTGCCTGATTTTTATGTGTTAATATCATTTCAGATATTAAACAGAATTTGTTTGTTTAAATCACATAAGTAATAGTTTTGTTCTTTTATATTCATAACTGATCAGTGACAAATTATGATTACGTAAACAACAGGTATTATAGGTGGTAGATCTTATTTATTAATATATTTCTTTTAATATTTAGAAACATGCATTGATTAAAGAAGTTCTGATAGTAATTGGATTTCACTCTGTGTTGGAATGAATCATTTAATTTACTTGCAGCTGAATAAATACCCTGTGCAAAGTGAATAAGGGGTTAAAGGTCATTTGGGGGCTTCATAGTAAGGGACTGAATGTAGAGACAGATGTAAAGTAATCCAGATGGAACAAGTGCAGCATTATAACATTTTTAAAAATAGCTTTACATAGAAACTTAAACAGTATTATAATTTGTCCTGTGGTAATTTAAAGAGAAAGGCATCCCATTTTATTCATCGCTTACCAGCAGGATGCTTTATGCTATGTTTTACAGGTCCTGTATCATAATTTGAGAAGACTTTGCACACCTGGGAATAATTTTATGTTCAGCAGTAATGATACAATGATCCCAGTTTTCTTTATCGCATTGCTCTGTCACGGCCCTCTTCTCAGGGCGTTCCGTTCTGTACACCATTCTAACGATCATAATTCAAGCCATTTACAGATGGACCTCTGATCTGATCATGCAGAGGAAGTATGTTTTTTAAGAGTAGATAAAAACCAGCGACAGAAAGAAAACACAATCAAAAATAATTGCTGAAATAATAATCCCATTTTTAACCTCACACGTTTTAACAGGAGAAAGAGAACATTATACACAGTGAAGAACATAACAGATGTATAAACACTGCCATGTCTGAAAAATGCAGTTCGACAATTTAACACTTAAGTCAATTTGCCAAAACTAATATGCCGCACAATCTGAACCTGATCACTGCAGTCCTATAGAAACGTAAAGTCTTTGGATTTAAAAAGTAAAGGGTTTGCAGACCGATCTAAGCAATATTAACAAACTAGACAGTTGTTCTGTTGTAATGTTTCATGCATTTGCTGTAAAATTTTAATTTATGCATAATTGGCCGCACTGTGTAGTTAAAATAGAAAATCATCCTGGACCTGGCTCCAAAAGGGAATAACAAGTGACTCACTGAATGGATTAATTCATGGTATATACATGTCCTACATCATTAGGATACAGCTTCAAGGTGTGCAGTTGTTGTCTAGCTAAGGGTCACTAAAATAAAGCCCCTTGAGCCACCTCGGGATGGTTGTAAAGTTTATATAAACCTCCACACGAAGGTGTCACGGAGGATCACGAAGAGTAAGCATATTAGAGCAACGGTGTTCATTTGTATATTGTGCACACAAACTCCCTCTCTCTCTCTCACACACACAAACACAAACTTTCAATTTAGTTACAATTATTTTGTTTTTAGGTCTATTAAACAATGTAACCAGCCTTTTCCCAACAGCTGCCTTGTACTAATGGAACAGCTACTGTAACAAAAGTATCAGCTGTTAGTGAAGTCATCCCCGTGTTGGAATCAGAACATTCCCCAAGTGCTAATGAGAAACTTTCAATTCTCCAGAAGGTTCCTGTTTGCTCCAGCAATGAGGTTATTCCTCACCGAAATTAGGAAGTGTAGACATCAGAGCAGTATTATTTCTTCACTGATGTTTCCCAGAACATTAAAACTTTTCCTTTAGTCACCGATAGCCAGATGTGTTCATCATATATTTATAGTTGAAGTATTCATCAGTGCAAATACAGAACCATATGAGCCTAAAACAGTACAGATCCAGCTGCAAGTTGTTTGCATTTGGTGTGTCTTATTAACATAATGAAGAAAAACAAATGCTAAATCACGATGAAAATTATTGTTCCCCTATTTCAGCTTAGCTGCTGGGGGTTAGAATGCGTGATGAGCCAGTTCACTCCAAGAGCAAGTTATTCAAGGATCTAGCAGTAGCAGCTTGGAAATCCAGTAGTTTTATCGATCAATCTGTTAAACAAACCAAACACCAACGCTCCACTAGGAATGACACAATTACAGATTTTGATGGTATAATTGTCATCGAAATCATCATGATTATACGATTATTATGCAATAATCAAAAATAGACAAAGCAGGGCTTTTGTTGAATATAACACAAAATATTGTATTGTTTTGTGTTAATCAAAGTACAAAAAAACTTAAAGTACAAAACTAGGTTTTCCTGTAAGAACAATGTAGATGTTTGCTGCAAGAGTAAGAATATTTAAGTTCCGTGTGAGTTGCACCACTTGGTCCAAAGATCATGCTACTGCCGTAATATGTATTTTGCTTATGAATTTCATCATGACTATGTTGAGTCGCTCTTACTATAAATTAATTGTGACATTTTTAATCAGGATTAATCATCTTATCCCCACTCTCCATTACTGCCCTAACACAAGTGTGTAATTCTCTAGCAAACAGCTATACTCTTCATCCAATCAGCTGATTGTGTAGCGATGCATATAATAATGCAGATGCAGAAAATCTGTTAAAATCAGTTAAAATCAGTAATTGGGGTGGGGTGATTTTAGTGATTTTAAACCTGACCTAATTGTTGTTGATAGATAAACATTTCTAAAACTAAAAAGACTCTTGAGTCTTTTCAGAATTGTCTATTAATATGGAAAAAAAAGGCCTGAATTTCTTTTTTTTTAAATGGGAGCAGTTGTCAAGCACTCAGACATGATTTAGAATCACAGATACACACCCAGCAAAAAATTATTTTAGAATGCACGTGTTAAAAGTTGGAAATGTTTAAAGAACAAAGGCTCTTTGACTTATACAATCTTCCTAATAAAGGAATCATTTAATGGTTACTATAATAATGGAAGCAGGGTGAACAAAAGTTTAAATAGAGAATTCAAGTATAACTATTTGTGCCAGGTGATGACTTTGTGATTACATTGTGGAACACTGAGTTTAAACCCTCAGATTGTAGTTGTAATGACTGTATGCTGGATATGGAAGACTAATATGTAAAATGAACAAAGACAAATATTAAAAGGTAACTCTACTTATAAATTTATCTCTGCAGATTTGGAAAAGGCAGTAAAAGTGCAATTCAAAAAATGTTTATGGTTTATAAATTAGACTGAAGATACTGACTGTAAAATGTAATGTCCTTGAGTTTTTAAACAATTGTACTGTATTTGCCAAATTGGTGTGTTTGTGTGTGTGTGTGTCTCTGTGTTGTTTTTTTTTAACTTGGAAAGCATTTTGTTTACCTGAACTGTGTCTAATCAGGAAACTCCACCTGCTGATGTTCCCATATAATGTAAAATATGTTTTGAGAAAAATGTCTCCAACACAGTGTGATGCACAGTGTTTGTGTGTTGGGTGGCGGGGGGAAGTTGTGTCAGAGCAGACTGGAGTAAGACCACAGGGCTACAAAAACAATGGGGACAGTATAACAGTGACAGCAGGGGACAGGAACTCAAAATAACAACCAACTTGTCCACCCAAACATAGGCATCATATCACAATATTTATGTAAATATATCACACGATCACATATTTCTTATTTATGGTATTAAAGTACAAAAATGTGTTTATTTATATTTATAAATAGTCTATGTGTGAATATGCTAAGAGTGTGTATGAAAATGAGAAGTACAAAGTTCTTGATATAAATGCTGCAAATAAAGAGTAAGGTAGCCTGGTGAAGACTGTAGCTCTGTGGTCTCATGTTCTTTGTGCATTTGCACATTCTCCATATGTCTGTGTGAGTTTTCTCTCTGAGCTCCACTTTCTCCCACAGTCAAAAACCAGGCCGGTTGGTGAATAAGAACTTGACCCAGGGTGTAAATGTGTGTTTGTCTGTGTGTCTGCCAAGTGATGGACTCGTGACCTGTACAAGCTGTTTCATCACCCTTTGCCCTGTGCTCCAGCACCCCTGTGACTCTGATCAGGATAAGTGGTTTGAATGAAAATGGATGTTTAAGAATATAAATACAAATGCTGGTAGCCCATAAATTAAACTTTGTCATAAAAAAACAGGTTTTTGTGGAGCCAGTAGCTTTGACATCGTAATCCTAATTTTACATTAGCTACGGAGACAAATTTAGACTATTATTAAAGTAAAGGAAAAAGTGATGTGGCACCAGTACATTATATCAGGAATAGATATTCTATAGTCATCAGATTGATTCTGCATTTTGGTTTTATGGTGACAAACATGACATTTTTGCCTGTTGTTTTTTTTTATTATAAAACTTCACAAAGTTGTACAAAGATGAGCTAGAATTTACATTTTATTATAACACACATCTGAAACACACATTGGAACATTATATAATGTGTCCTGAGTGGACATGACAGTGCCCCAAACATTCTCCTCTGGATGGGCAAAGGAACCTTGTCCATAGTGTAGAATTAAGCTGTCAAGATAATGAAACGAGCATTTTTATGAACAAATATGCGTACCTGTGTCTTTAAATATGATTAATTGAAGTAGTCACTTCAGAAAAATGAAATGCTTCATATTAGTCTGTAAAGGAGGGTAACTTTGATTTAATTTATGTTTTTTAACGTTTTAGAGTTTTCATTTCATTTCCACCTATGGGGAGGGAAATCAGGTACTGACCTCATGGCAGCATCAACTCTTGAACACGCGACCAATGCAGGGAATCTGCCCTGCATCCCCAAGCATATATATGAAATGATCTCTCGGGGTCAATGCTCAGAGATTCGCACAGACTTATTGTCTCAAGTGGGAGCTAGACTCATTGTCCCAGAGCGAGTGGCACTTTGGATGTAGCCCCTGAGAGGTTTAACCTCTGCACGCTAGGATTACTTGCATGGTTACTATTCAGGGGGCTAGGGCGCAGATCGTCCCAAACTGGGAAGTCTCACTGGTGCTTAAGACACTCTTGGCGCCCCGCCTCTTCGAGCCGCTAGAGGATGTCAGCTTAAAACTTTATAAGACTCTAGAATCGTGTCAGAGATATGCATGCTTTCTCGGTCTACCTATCATGCATGTGATTATCACTGAACAGGGAGAGGGTGGCTCGTAGGCCGAACGCGGCCTCTCTGCCAAAAAAAAAGCTTTACAGCAAAAAGTCTCTACAGCTGAGATATTAAAGCTATTGAAGCCCCTTTTCCTCAGCTGGGGAGCGGAGACATCACTCGCTCTGCCCAGTGCAAGCTCTCCATATTTACCTGAACAGAACTGCAGTATTCAGGAAGAGTGACCGACTCTTAACTCCGAAAAGCAGGGTTAAGGTCGTAACATTTCAATATGTATTATAAAGCTGCATATCTGCTGCATTGCTCCTGATTTCAATTTCAACACCAGGGAATATTTTGGTTGTATTTGTAAGTAAGCAGATTATAAAATAACTGTGCATTTACATGTTAAGTGGCCGTATGCAATAAGAAATGACCAAATACCAAAAATAAACAAGGTTTAATATATATTTCCATGATCTGTATATTGTTATTTCAACATGTATAGCCAATTTAGGGAGGGTGTTTCATTGTAAAATCCCTCTGGTTTTGGTACTGTAAGTTTTCTTAACATGTAATAAATGTGACTTGGCTCTGCAGAATGAAGTTCAATAAACAATAATTATTTTTTTATATTGGTATAACCCACACATGCCTCCATCTGTTCTACATCACCACATACACGGCTTATATGATTCCTCTCTGGTGGGAACAATTACAAAAGACTCAACACATGACTCAAATGTCTGTGTGTGAGTGTGTAATGTGTCACTGGGTGTCAACATGTCGTTTTAGCAGCCCCCTGCCAGGACACGCATTCTTGAGCTAAAAGACTTTGCTCTTTTTAAATCCTCCTTATTTTAGGTGAAGGTTTAAATATCAAACACAATAGAGGTGTGCGATGATGCATGTACTGGCTATGCAAAATAAACAGAAAAATATGAGTGGTATTGTATGGTACACTGCCGCAACCCTCAGGGGGCTCACAGGCACCAGTAGCTTTACAAACACACACACACCCCCACCCACTGACACACACGTACACTATTCTGTGCTACTGTATGCCTTATGCCTGATGTACAAGGATACAGTAGTGCATAAGCACAAAAAATTCTGGGGAATTTAGCAGTTGCATTCATTGTGTAAGTGTGTATTGTTGATTGGAGATTAGCAGCAGGAGTCAGATCAGTGGGAAATCCCCGAATTAAGCCAAACAAAGCGCTACAAATCACGCCAAGCACCCTGCCAAACTAGGAAAACATGGAAGTCATTGAAACAGTTTTGTTACTGTTTTTTTTTTAAGCTGTGTGACTTTCAGCCTCAGACAGGGCGTATTGATACACCGATCTACTGAAACCAGGTCCAGACCATCAGGCACTAAAGAACATTTTCTTTACGATCACTGATATGATCACTGATGAAGTATGATAATGCCTTGAGCTTAATAAAGGTTTGTGCACTTGGGGCACTTTAACATATGCACATTATGAAGAAATCAGTGCAGACTAAACTTAATTAAAATGTTAATGTTTTTTAATGTTTAAAATAAAATAAATTTAATTTGTACATGTAGGTTATGAAGCGTGAAATACGTGTCATGACTTTAAGACAATTAATGGCAGGAAAATTATAAATGAATAATATATGGATTTAAAAACTTTATCCCTAAAATACAATTTAGACTCTCTAAAAGTAAGTTTAGGAGTCACATTGCATTTATGTACACATAATTTCTCAATAGATTGACTTTTTACAGATAATATAAAGACTGGTAAACCTAGTGAGCTAAAGTAGAGACATTTTTAAACTTCCTTATAAAATGTGTATGTATATCTATTTCACGATTGATATTAAACATAAAAATATTTGTTTTCTGGTTGGCATACTAGAAGACCCCCGTCTGTGCCTTTATAAGGATGAGCTGTGGGTTCTGATATAAATATAAACAAAAAATTCCAATATCAGCTTGAAAGAACATAAATTTTCCTTATTGCATGGGGGGAAAAGTACAAGGTCACTGTCGTATTCATATTCCTGGAAATAGGATCTCCCAGGAGTTAAATATGGACATTTCTGGGGAAAGTCTAAAAAGTTGACTTTTGGCCTTAAAACATTAAAATAGATGAGAAAAAGGCATAAACTGTTATTTATAATGTCATGTACAAGTTATTAGGTTACTAACTTACCGTTATCATAAAATATGCTGACATGCACATAATTTTTACGTTATAACTGTCAGATATTCCTGAGCATTAAAAGCAAGCTCGACTTGATCTTAATCCTTATTACATTTATTATGCATTTTTATAATTACTGCAAACATCTTTGTAATGTCACTACAATGTCTGTAATTGGGTAATGAGTTGGTCCTTGCCTTTCAGTGACTTTTCACTGGTGATTTCTACTTCTGTTCATTTAAGAAGCATCTGATTTTAGACAGAAAGATGTTTTAACAATCTTTTTACAGATTCTTTATTCAAAAGCCAACTGTCTTGTTAAAACTATCAAAATGCATCCTCCTTGCTAACCTGTGGCTTCCTTTACCTAATTTGCGTATATTTAAGGACTCCAAAGAAAGAGTTTATGGACGAAACCCAGACAGCTATAAAGAGAACATGTAAACTCTATTTTGAATGTATTCTGCTAGCCCATCAAACTCATGCCCTACCTAAAAATGTATTTATATCATTAAAAAGGCTTCAGCTGCAGTTCTAATCTCTTATATAAAGTAATACAGTCACTATTTTTAAAACGGTTTTCTGTCTGTGTTTATAGAATCATAAAAGAAAAGAATCCAGTCCTTTATTGGGTTAAACCTATAGTAGAGTTAAGATATTATTATATTCATCCATCCATTATCTTCCACTTATTCCCTTATGAGGGTCGCGGTGGTGTTCCCCATGCCCATCAAGGGTAGAACATCTTGGGCGCTGGGCAGATTCACCCAGAACAGGGTGCCAATCTATCGCAGGGCACACACTCACTCACACATCCACACACTATACAGGGCAATGTAGAGCATTCAATTTACCTGGACACCATGTTTTTGGAATGTGGAAGGAAACCGGATAACCCGGAGGAAACCCACACAGACACGAGGAGAACATGGAAACTCCACCCAGAACAGGATTTGAACCGGCGAATGTGCTAACCACTAAGCCACCGTTCCGCCCAGAATATTATATTCATTATGTGAATAAAATAAGTGTTGCTAGTAAATATACATCTTTAAAAATGTTTTTAATGAAAATTTGTACTTTTATTCATTTAGGTCACAGTAATGTATTTAATTTAAAAGTTATTCCCTAGTTTTACAGAAAATTACAATCAAAGTTAAAAAAGCAACGATTGATCAGGGTTTATCAAAAGGTTTGGATCTGGGACTTTTTGCAAGCTATTTAATGCATGTGCTGAAAATAAATCCTGTATTTGTGCAGTGTTCCAACAACCTTTTTACTGATTCTTTATTGTTTAAAATCTTAAATTATGTTAACAAAATTTGTTAGACTTTTTTTTTATTCATTTTCCAGATTTTTGCAGCTTAACAACCTTTTGTCCCACATTGTGTTCTTGTCTTTTCATATTCATTGATGAGTTAGAAAATTAGATCAGTGTCTTTAACGGGGGAATGAGGTGAAATGCCAGCCCCCTTGTTAGCAAAACTAACGAAATGCATCCTCCTCGTTAACCTGTGTTCCCCTTCTTCTTCTTAGTGTCTGCTACTTCCAGTGCCACCCCCACTCTAAACCCTGTTAAAATAAATCACCTTTTGTCACTGTGAAATTTTTTGTTCCTCAGTTCAACAGGAAGTCATGACTAAACATGTTAGTTGTACTTATAGCTTAGGTTTGGGAAAACTATTTCATGATATTATGTTGCTTTTTTATTGATTACAATACCAGTCAAAAATTTGGACACACCTCCTTTTTGCTTTTTGGCTGGTTCGTCAACTACAGTACAAACTGTACTGTTTGTACCGTTTACTCCCCAATAGTATCACCATAGAGCAGGTATTCTTTGGTTTGTGCGTTATTCCTATCCCAGGAGTGTCACTGAGGTGTGTAAATGAAACAACAGAAGCACCACTGCACCAAAACCCCCTCACCACATCAGTGTAAATGCAGAACTGACAATAAACAACATACCACCCAAATTATACCTGTGTATTTTCCAATTGTGTGTGTGTGTGTGTGTGTGTGCTTGTTTCACGTGTGTTTTTAATTTAAGCCCTGTATTCTCCTCAGTTCGTGCATTGAGCATTTTGTGCTTTTTCCCAGTTTGGCAGATAAACTTATTTTTATGCTACTTGGCATCCCGTCTCCACTTTATGCTTCTGCGCTTCCGTTTGGGTTCCGCAGCGCAATTTGTGACATCAATTTCTTAGTGCTCATTAATAGATGCCATTTAATGCTCCACATATCATGTTGTATAGCGTCTGGTGATTTACGCAGTGAGTTTTCATTGGTTATTTTATCACATGACTTAATCAGGTCAGGGCTCACAGTGCCTTCAGAATAGAGTTGGATATTACATGCTATGCTGCTAGTTCCAGCTTGTTGGTGTTTTTTTTTTTTTGCTTTTGTTACTTCTTGTGTTTAATTACAATATTACAAGTGTAAAAGTAAAGTTTTCATACGTGGCGTAAAAATGTGAAATAGCAATTAATGTAACAATTACAAACATAGGAAATTGTTCCACATATTTGCCAGCAGTTTTTGAAACAACCTACTTATGTCAATCAGCCTTTTTCCCTCATGAAAATAATGAAGTTCAGATATCGATCCCCCCTCACTGATGATCATTTGGAAGCCTGTTTGAGAGTTTGCATCACTAGCTACTGTTCAGACTCCTCACACCTGGCTGACACCATTCAGAGCAAATCATCAGAATAGTATTGTTTTTTTGCTTTTGTTTTTTTTTCCAATGGATTGCTTTGTATTACTAATAATATTAACATGATGCGTGTAAAAAGGCTTAGACATTAAAGCTTAAAAAAAGATGATTCCTGCTTAATCACAATGACCTAGGCACTGGAAAACGTAGATCTCAGACCAGAAAAGTGTGGGTACTCCTGAACAAAATCAAAGTTAACAGATGTACTACAATCTGAACTTGTAAAACTAAAAAGTCCATCCATATGGTGAATAGAGAAAATAGGCAATTGAGCAAGAGTTTTTGTATTTTGGTTAAAATTAAAAGTTTTTTTGTACACATTGTTTTGATTATGATAATTAAAGTTCAAAATTTATAAATGGTACTGTTTTTGTAAAAGGCGTGTTGAGATCCTTAATTGTAGTCAACAAAATGTTTGCAGTTTATGTGAGATATTAGAATATTAAGTTGAATAGTAATATATACAGTAGGTTTTTATTTTTAAGTTTATTTGATGGTAGGTCATATTCTTGAAGTCATAAGAACGCCATACTTAATGATAAAAATTTTTTAAAGTAAACATAAAAAACTTTATTTTTCTTCAAAACCAACAATAAGCTCCTTTTAAGCATTTTAATTAAAGTAATGCAAAAGGGACCGTAAATGGTTTTAAATGACCTAATTGCAAGTAAGAATATGGTGAAATGCCTTGAGTTGACTAATTCATTTATAATTATATATACAGTACATTAAAGCAGACTCTCAAATTTCCACTGTAGAATGCCATTTCATTGCCTCTTTCATTACTCAACGCCTCAAAAAACATGTATCACATACGTCAGCCGAGTCACCACATCATGAAGAAAGGTTTAGTTTTTCTTACTTTTGGCAGCATGACTTGTAACCTGTTTAAGTGATTACCCTTGAGATATATATATTTAATTTCCGCTACAAATTGAATAATCTAAGCACATTTCTAATTTTTAACAGACAGCATTTTATACAGACTGTCACTACGGTTAACAAAATTCACCTGGAAAGTGGTAATTAAATATGTAATCTTTTTAATGTCTTTCAAACCTCCTTTCTCTTTTATTAAAAGTTGCCTTAAAGATTTTCACATGGCCAAAAATATTTTAACACCCCAGTTGTGTTTTACAGTTTGTGCCAATAAAGAGTAATGTTATCACTGCAGCACATTTTTACACAATAATAATAGTTTGGGGACTGCTATAATTCCAGGAAGACTGTGTGCTGGTGCAGAGGAATGCCAGTGGCCTACACAAAGCACAGAGATCAACCTTCTGAACACTTTTGGAATAAGATTGTTAGTCTGTTGCAAGCCAGGCTTTCTAATCCAACATAAATGCTTTTCTGTTAACGGCATGGGCATAAACTCACACAGTCATAAGCTTGTGTAAAGATTTTCCAGAAAAGTGACAGCATCTATATCAATACTTACGGTTTGGGAATAGAATATGAAGGTCAGGTGTTCGTATACTTATAAATGAGCTGCAAAGTGCACTTTTTTAGGTTGTAGATGAGCTGCAGCAGATGCTTTAAATGTTCTGTAACTCCAACCAGCTGTGCAGACAATCCTCCAACATGTAGGATATTGCTTGTGCTGTAATGGTGTACAGTTTTGCTTTAAATTGATATACAATCTAGAACATTTATTTTAATGTCCAGCTTGTGTTGTGGTTTCATTGCAGCTCTCCATTCACATTTCTAAATTTGGCCACACACTGGAAAAACTGAAGCACTCCACCTGTTTGTCAAACCACTATTATAATCAGTTTTTGCTGCAGACTGATATAAATATGAAAGGATTTCAGATCTTAATACCTTTACTTCTCATGTTGGGGCAACACAAAACATGTCACAATTTTCAATAAAATATTGCTCATTTAGACACACTTTTTTTTTTACTATTTATGCTAATTAATTAATTAATTAATTAATTAATTAATTAATTAATAAGTGGTGAGGAAGCCTATCTCATTACTCATTGTGCAACCATGACAATGCAAACACATCCACACACACACATACAAACTAGTAGTTGTTTACTATCTCAATTGCACCTAATTTATATATCTACACTGCTCAAAAAATAAAGGAACACAATGTAACTCCGTCAACCACACCTGAAATCAGCCTGTCCAGTTAGGAAGCAACACTGATTGTGAATTTTGCAGACCTTTTCTCTGTTCTCATCCTTTTTGACTAATGTTTCCGTCACTTTTGCATTTGGTCAGTTCTCTCAGTTCTCTCATTTGGTCAGGTAACATGAGGCGGTGTCTACAACCCACACAAGTTGCTCAGGTAGTGCAGCTTATTCAGGATGGCACATCAATGCCAGCTGTGGAAAGAAAGTTTGCTGTGTTTGTCAGCACAGTGTCCAGAGCATGGAGCAGATACGAGGAGACATGGATGGGGCTGTAGGACAGAACATCCGCTGCCTCATCAGGAGCATGCCTAGGCGTTGCAGGGAGGTCATACAGGCACATGGAGGCCATACACACTACTAAGCCTCATTTGAACTTTTCTCGAGGAATTTCCACTGAAGTTGGATCAGCCTGTCATTTCATTTTGAGTATGATTTCAAATCCAGACCTCCATGGGATAAAACTTTTGATTTACATTTTGATCATTTTTATGCCAATTTGTTCTCAAAGCATAAATAAAGATTTTCAACTGAAATATGTTATTCATTGAGATCTAGGATTTGTTATTTTGATGTTCCTTTAATTTTTTTGAGCAGTGTATAAGGACTCCAAAGAAAACAGGAAGTCATGGAATAAACCCAGACAGATATAAAGAGAACATGCAAACTCTACACTTAACAGTTTCTGCTAGACCACTAAGCTCAGGACCTACAGATGTAATTAAATTATTAAGCTGCAAATGTACTCTTATCTGTGCAGATCTTATATTCTTTTAAAAAAGGTTTAACAAATCCTTTTTAAAATGTATGTGTGTGTTTCTAGGAACATTAAAGCTTCTTCTTTGGGTTAAACAATAATAAAAATCATAACTTTTGTACTGTAAAGATGACATCATGTCCATTATGAATGCAAAATACATTGCGGTGCTTTACAAATAGTTATATTAGTTTTATCAGTAAATGTTTTTTTATGGAAATTTGTCCTTTAATTTATTTAAGTCACAGGAAGCATATTTTATTTAAAAGTTGGTCCCTATTTTCAAAGAAAATTACAATCACATTTAAAAAGGAAGCACTCGATCAGGGTTTATCACAAGATTTTGATCAGGGACTTTTCGCAAGCTATTTAATGCAGGTGATGTAAATAAATCCTGCATTTGTGCTGTGTTTTATTACTAGACGCCCGGTGAGCCATTGTAGGACCAGGTCTGTTGGGATACGTCGTCTTCCAGGCTCCGCTGAGTCCGATATGATGCTATTGTTTTCCTTGTATTAGTGGCGCTGATTCAGACATAGTGGCTGCTTTTTGACATTGATTCCTCTCTCTCCCACCTGTGCGCAGTAATGAGGAACATGGCGGCCTGCCGCCTGGCGCGAGAACATTCCTCGCTTTGTTATTTGGACATTTCCTCTTCAGCGCCATGCCGGGCCTGTTCCTGATTATTCAGGCCCCAGTGGAGCAGCAGGCCTGCGCCTTAACCATCCTGTTCTGTATAGGCTAATTACCAATAGCCATACAGTTCTCCAGGTCACTGTGACCAGAATATTTATCATGATGTAGTGTTAGAAGGCCTTCAAATGTTGATCAAAACACCCACTGATTTATTTTTTCACTATCACTCAAACAAATTACATTATCTAATTACTTACAATTTACTTTGATTGCCTTTAGTCCAGTAAACTTTCAATTATTTGTATTTTTGTTTGTATATCCCAGTCCTTACAAAGACTTTAGTTTTTTGGGGAAGGATTTTAACACAACAATAAAAAAGTGGATAACATCCTGTACATTTTGATTAAAATAAAGAGTATGTTATACATTTTAAAAAAATCTTAAATAAATCCAGAAAAGTTAGGATAAAAGATTTTTTTTTAAATAAAGGTTATAGTTACATTTTTTAATTTTTTAATTTAAATTTGCATTCCAAATAATGTGTTAATTAATTATTATTATTATTATTATTATTATTATTATTATTAATATTATCCCACACCCATCTAGGGGAGAATGTTTTGGGAGCTAGGCAAATACACCAAGGACTGGATGCTTAACTATTGCTGGGCTTATTATTATTATTATTATTATTATTATTATTATTATTATTTTTATTAATGTTGTTGTTGGAATTATACTTTATCCATCATGCCAAAAGGTGGCCCTGGGTTTGATTTCCTGGCAAGGTGGCTGGCCAGTTTCATTTCTGTCTACATTTTCATTTCTGTCTACATTCTGTCTACATTTCTGTCTACATCCCTGTCATTATGACAGTCCAAAACATGGGTAGGTAATTTGTAAATAGTAAATTGCCCACTGGTGTTAATTTACATTTAGTCATTGGTCACTTTACACAAAGTGACTTACAAGTATCCCAAATTGATGGTTTGGGTCAGAGGGTTAAGCGTCTTGCTCAAGGACCCACATTGGTAACTTCAGTGGACATGGGATTTAAACTACCAACCTTTAGATTTGTAGCCCAAATCCCCAATCACTGAGCTACATTACCCCTTTAGTGTGTGTGAATGCATGGGCACAAGTGGCTGTCCTGTAATCATCTGCTGACCTGACCGGTGTTTTTATCTCTTTTTCTGTAATCATAATTAGGTCACACAGACATGCAATGCATAAATAAATAAGCCTTATCTTGGTCAATTCAAAATTAGTTGATTTTTAGAAGATTTCTTCAGGTTTAGTAAAAGAAAGAAAAATGCTGCACTCTGAGGAAGAGTTTGCCTTTCCCTGCTGTCCTTAGCTGTTCAGAAAAATCACATGAAAGTGTAATTCCATCAAAAAATGTTAACAGTTCCCACACTGCTGAGGTTAAACCAGATTAAACCAACATTATATGATACATGACCCTGCATGTGTTCTCCCCACATGAACAGTATTGCACAGGTTAGTAATAATCATCACACCATACGGAGAAAAAGATGAAAAAGAAGAGGTCACCAAGGTCCTCTTTTATAAGAAAACTGATTGTTGAGTATTATGTATTAATAAAATTTAAATTGAATAGAGTTCATTGTTTGTTTTTATTTGTCCCTAAAATGTCGGCAGAAAATAGTCCTCATTTTGGTGTTACCTTTTTCTAAACGTAACACTGAGCTTGAATCTACATATATTTGCTTGCATTCAAAAGAAACTAAACAAAAAATATTCTCAGCTGGTAGAACAGATATGCTACATGACGATACTGTAAAAATAGAGAAAATGCTGACATGGAATCAGCTATCACCCTTTTAATAAAATCTCATATTGGTGAGCTCATACATTTCCTGAAAATAATTCCAATTTAAATATTTGTCCAAGAAAACAAAAATAAATTCTAATGAAACATCATTTCATTGTGCCTTAAATAAATTGGGATAACAATCAAAAAAATTATATATTTTTATAGTCTCAGATGTTCAAGCAACCTTTATGGTCCTAATTAGAATAAGCAGTTTAGAAAATAAATCAATGTGATGGTCTGTCATGAGATAGAGCTAAAACTTAAATTTTTCTTAATTTAACAGGCCTACCAACTTATTTAAGGTGTTTGGAAAATGCCAAAGCCTATCCTAACTCTTATTGGGCAAATGATGGAAAAAAAATGTTAAGCTGGTCATCACAGGGCAGTTAACCATATTCACACCCGAGAAAATTCTTATCTATAAATTACTAGACTTGCAAGTCTTTGAAATCTTAAAAAATTACACAGACGCAGAAGAACATGCAAACACCACACAGAAAGCTAGAAATAGAGGGGATTTATTCAGTTATGAATTGTGATACTTAATTTATGTGTTTTTTGTCAGTGGCAAGTGGTATTTTAAAAGTACATTTTAATGTATGCAGGCATGGTGCCTTAGTAGTTAGCAAGTCTTCTTTTCATCATTTGGGATCCATATTCGAATTACCAGTTTCCATGTTCCCCCGTGTCCGTGTGGGTATCCTCCAGGTTCTCCGGTTTTCTCCCACAGTCCAAAAACATGGATTCGAGTTAAAATGTCTGCTGTAAAAAATGTTCCTATATAGTCTGTGTGTGCCCATCGATTGGTGCCCTGTTCTGGGTGTACCTGCCCAGCGCCGGAAACATTCAACCTGGATGGGCATGGGGACTCTTGCAATCCTAGTATATAATTAGGCAGAAGATTTTTCTTTTCTTTAATGCTAAGGGTGAAATAAATAAGGGTGTGCCGGCATATATATGTAAATCCACATCAGATGAGGTGAAGCATGAATAAGATTATTATCAAAAGACTTTCAACAGATACTGCAAGACATCAAAAAACATCCAAGAACATGAAGCATGATTCATGAACCATGCTGGATCAATGATTTCTGTTAAGACAGTAGTCTTGATTTAGTTCCATGTAAATTTTTTATTCCGCTCTTTATTTTTCCACACAACTACATGGACTTCTTTGTGCACATTGGACCACCTGGTAGTGCTGGGAGTAAAAATGGTTTAGGGTGGATGATAGAAAAGGATTTTCTCTTGTTCCTGGAGCCTGTTGCATTTCAAAGTTCAGAAAAGAATGTGTTCCATTTGATTGCCAACAACAGCTTACACATTTCAGTGAAGAGTTAATTCCTCCATAGCAAATTGGATTGTGTTGCTCTTTCTACCACCGCATCGCTCAAACAAACTTCAGCCACTAGATCAAAGTGTCTAGTGGACCTTTAAAGACGATGTGAACTGAGTTCAGGATGCTTGAATGAGGATAAATCCCAGCAAGACAATGACCATTTATAATGTGTCATGGCTTGTAATGATCCAAGTCACTGACTGTCCAGACCCAGATTTAATGATTTTAACAGCTTCCCAGCATGACACACCAGTTCTTTCACCCAACACCTACAACCACTGCAACTTTCATCCTGCTTCTGACATTGTCTGCAGCATTCACCCTGCAACAGACATTTTCTGTTCAATCCATCAAGGGTTTGATGCTTGGTCCCACTAAGTACTGAAGTGCCCTTGGGCAAGGCACCTAAACCCAAGTTCTCCCCAAGCGCCATAAACAAGGCTGCCGACCGTTACCTGCTCACTTTACCCATGTGTGTTTCACTGCACGGATGGGTTAAATTATTTTGTGTGTAAGTACAGTAGGCAATATGGATCACAATCACTTAATATTTTCCAATGCAGGGCCAAGAATGTACATAATGCCTTCAAAAAATTTCAAACTCAGTGAATCAGATCTGTAATTTGCAGGTTCTCCCCATGAATATTGCACACTAGGCAGACCTACAGACCAACAGCAATACATTTTTTTCTTTACTGATTAGCTAATGGTAACGCTTTTAATAAAAGTTTTGTATAGCCTACTACAAATAATCTAGAAGAAATTCTAGAAGAGTATTAAAAGCAAGGTCATCAGCAACAGCTCATTAATGTAGCTCACAGTGAATTAATAATAAATAATGACAAAGGTGAATATGGTGAAATATACTTAATGAACTGCTTTAGATGCATTTTTGTAGTGTGGTCCCAACTTTTAAATGTTTACTTAACAGTTTAATATTACCCCAGTACATGTTACAGCTTACTCTGGTAGTGGGGTGGGTTTTGAGAATTAGATTCTTTTTCAGTGGCCTCCAAAGTGTTTCTATGAGGTGACACACTATTGATGCAGCCCCACTGAATACTTTATTATGGGTATATTTTGCAAATGTCATGGTGCCGTTCAGTTACACCTGGTCATGACCAAAATACACAATGATAAGCAGGGTCTTATAAAGGCTGCCTAATTTTGAAAATGTTTGTAAAAGTACAGCTGCTGGTTTGAAATTCTATAGGATTATAATGTTTAAATTGCAGTGAAATAAAGTGTTTATGTGTATATAACGTGTGTGTGTGTGTGTGTGTGTGTGTGTGTGTGTGTGTGTGTGTGTATGTGTATGTGTATATGTGTATATATATATTTAATATTTAAAAATATTTTCTTTATTTTGTTAATAGTGGTATGCGTTAAAAACAAAATAATATGAAAACGATGATATTCTAATGTATGTGTACATACATATGGATTATCATGTGGAGGTTTCCAATCCCCATTCAGTGAACGTTTTGAGTGCTGGGCAGATGCACCCAGGACCAATCTATTGCTGGACACACACTTACCTATATACTATATACACTCCTGTATATAGGGTCAATTTAGACCAGCCAATTTACTTTGAAAACTTGTTATTGGACTTTGGGAGGAAACTGGAAAAAGCCGGAGGAAACCCATGTGGACACAGGGAGAAGATGGAAACTCCTTCAGATTGGGATTCGAATCTGGATCTACTGCGCTGAAGAGCAAACATGCTAATCATTATGCCACAGTGGTGTGTGTGCGTGTGCTTGCGTGTGTATGAATATTATTATTTACTAACTACAAATAATGTTGAAATATAGATATATACAATTTTAAGTATTGTTATTCAGAGACCTCTGGCTGTTACAGGGTTTAGTTCTCCTAACCCCAGTTTCACTGTCCAAAGGTCAAGTGTTCACATCAGCCCTCCTAAAATGATTTAAATCCCTAAATTGTTGTTGAGTGTGGTGTTTATGTATATTATTTTTGCACATGGTGTAGGACGCACCTAAAGTGTATAAAAAAAGCAGCCTTTACCTTGAACAAAAGAACAAAGAAATCGAGCTGCAAAATGTCCGAGAATTGAAATGCACTTTGGCACTTTTATAGACCTGGCTCTCTCTCATACTGTGCAGATCACCCAGCAAATAGGAAGTGCACTTTTACTTGCTCTTTGTGCGCGTGGATGAAGAATTTCCTTTGATCGACAATATTGTATTGACCTGCAGTGCAGTGCTGTGCTCCTTGAGTTTCAATGTAATTTCCTGTATTTATACATATTTGGAATTCAGCATGAGTTTAAAAATCCCATCCTATTTTACAAATATAGGCTATAATAGGAAGTTGCACTTCCATCTATAATGATCATTTAGCTATTAGAACGGGTGTTTTTCTAGATTCTAAAATCTTATTTAATGAAGTAATATTAATGAGACCCGGAAGTGATACATCAAATCATACATTCATAAAATTTCTTTTCTGAAGTTGAAGGTTCTGTACAATGTCCTGCAGATCTAAATGCAGCTGTCATACTGAAACAGGAAAAGGCCTTATCTAAAGTTTGGCTACCATTTGGTAACATTATAACCAATGTTTTGTCACCGTTCTTGACATATAATGTATTTTAATGAAGCTACTGGTCAGGTTTAAACTCAAACATCAAAAGGGGGACATTGACATCAAAAAACATTTGGCTTTAAAATGGCTGTAGGTTGCTATTCAAAATGTTTATACTTCAAAGTTCATTCATCTAGCCATCCAATATATTCATCTTAATCCTATACTAGGGTCTCGGAGCGGGGGGATACCCCCATGCCCATACAGGGGAGATTGTTTTCTATTACAGGGCACAAACACACTATATAGGAGCAATTTAGAGCATCCAATTGACATGATCCATGTTTTTGGACTGTGGGAGAACCCAGAGTAACCCACACCGACACATGGAAATGTCACCCAGATTGGGATTCGAAACCTGAATACCTACCTCTAAGATACCTATGTGCTTACTGCTAAGCCACCGTGCTGCTTCAACTTTAACTTCATTATAGTTATGTCATTAATACCCGCTTTGTAATCATTTGATTGTTCTGTGTGCAGTATTATAACAAATTGGGGGGAGGTTTTAAGACTAAAAATATAGTTTCTTTATATAGTATCTTTTTTAATTACTTATTGCAAATTTTATAGATTTTTAAAACGTAGGACTTTAACTGGCTAACACATATTAAACTATACTACCACGATATTGCTTCAGGGCCATAGTAACCTCATATAGTCATAGAGAAAGGAAAACTACAGCAGAACACTATCTAAACCCACATTGAGGGCTTATAACTGAAAATATGCCGCCCTCTACTGTTTACAACTTAAAATTACACATCAACAGATTTTTTTTTTTTAAATGAAGCTTCATTATTGGTATAGAAAGTTCATTATATTTATTATATACGTTTTAAATGAGTTAAGTAAAATTTAAATAAAATATAAATAATAATGTAAATGTATTTAACAGTTAAACGGAATGCTGTACGGTGGTTTAGTGGTTAGCAGGTTCTTATCACAGCACTGGTGATCCTAATCTGGGTGGGGTTTCCATGTTTCATGTTCTCCCCATGTCCGTGTTGGTTGTCTCTGGGTTCTAGGGGGGGTATCTTATTCCTATCCAAAGAACTGGATTAAAAATAATGATACGAATGTGAAAGCAGTTCAAGGTCCAGCAATTTTCCCTCGTAAATCAATAAAGGATTCTAATTCTAATTCTGGGGTGTGCAGAATTGTTAATAATGTCACAGCTGGACAAATGGCTTATCCAATTAGATTTAGGGACTGGAACTACCCGTTTTATAATATATAATTGAACTCTCCACACACATGCACATATTCACACACTCCCTCTACTTTGCACCTTTTATTTATTATGAATTTACTGATACTTTGAGATATTTACCCATATAGGTGTCATAGATCCTAGATAAAATTCATATTTACTAAACTTTAATACTCAATAACCAGTAGATTCGTATTACAATCTATAACATTATATACTCATTTCAATATGTTCATGTGGATAAAGAATTTATCATGGAGATGAAGAAAATAATATCATTTGTGGCTTCAAGATAGTTGATTTCATAGTATATAAAGTTATAAAGTTACTCCCGTATATCATCTCATTTTTCTTTTCTCAAAGTCTCTGATTGGGCTAAACAGCTGCTGGCATTTACACTAATAGTTTTATAGCCCCACCCATGCCCAACACTGACCTCCAGCTGGTATATATAGGTTGCAGGACAGACTTGGCGGCCCTGGAAGTTAAAACTATGAAGCTTGCACAGTGCTGTCTCCTCAACCTCATCCTGCTGGCCCTCAGCACTGCTGGTAAGGGTGTGTTTGGGTATAGTTGTGTATATATGCGTGTGTTGAGATAATACATTAAAATATCCTATGAAGCACCTTATTACATATAATACAAAGTCAAGTCTGTATACACGGAGTAAAAAAGTTCTGAAATGGCAACTACTGATGGCACGTACCACCCACCACATACATCATAAATGTCTACTTAATGGTACACCACTATTTTGAACATTTTTAAGATTTCAGATTAAATAATTTTTAAATTGCATGTTTAACTCACAGCTAGATATGAATTCGCTAATTACTAATAATGAAAACTGCTGCAACTAGATTCATTAAAATCACACTCAGACCAACACTCTTAACCTAAAACTCTAAAAGAAATTAATTGACTAAATTTACAAGGCTTTCACTCTTTACCTGTGAAAATAAAAAAAAATCATTTTGAAATATATTTAAAACTGATTCTTGATTTGATTTAGCTATTTATTATTAGCTAGTGTTCAAGTTTGATAATTCCCTGTTATCACAAAACATTAATGTTGTTGATAATGCGCTTATAATAGTTCAGATGTCATGAGTAAATTCAACCACAAATAAACTAAATAAAAACAGGCCGGTCTGAATGCAGGTGGGAAAAGCTGCTACCACACACACCCAGGTCTTAGCCAATGTTGGGAAATCCCCAATTGTCACTCCTGCTCCCATATTACTCTAAAGTACATCCTCACAAGGTCGCTGAGACAGAAATAAAGTGTTGAAGAGGTGGCATGGGTGTGTGTGAGTGTGTGTAAGAGAGTGTGAATGAGACAATGAATTTACATATTCAAAATTAAATTAAAAAAAGAATATTCTAATGACGCGCGTATTAACTGTGTGCTGATTTGGGACATTAAAATAAAAAAATGTGGATTTGTCTTGTATCATGAGATGCAGATTTAGTTTTTTATAAAAATTAATTTGTTAATTTAATGATTTGTGTTTTTAAAAATGCTCTGTTGTTTAATATATATATTCTGCTATTTAAAACTTTAAGGCTTAAGTGTAATGTGCATACATCATGACTAAAAGCATTACTTCACTCTTTGAATGCAAAGATTATACAACTTATAATTCTATTGTTTGTGGAGGGTTTGAATCCCTACAATCAAGTATCAAATGTATGTGGATCGTTAATTTTTATTGGAAGAACATAACATAACACCACAAAATGCTTATTAAATAAGCATTAATTCCTTACACATTACAATAAATAATATACAGAGTTTTTTTATTTAGTGGATAATTTATTGTATTAATAAGTCCTTGTCCCACATTCTGTTTTCTTTGGTTTTTGACTTTTTATTTATACTGTTTGAAATCAGCTTGATTTGGTTTGCTAATTATAATGTAAGATGGACAGAATAACAATATTTTTAGTTTAATTTCTCATTGACTGCACTTCAGCTGGAACATAATAACATCCATACATACGTAATATACTGCAGTTACACATCACAAATGTGAGATTATAATAAATGTTGCTGTTCTCATTATTGCACTCATAGACTGGTGGTCAGATGGTCTGAAATTAGAGGAATCATATATTTGAACGACTCAAATGACTCTCAGCATTAAGAAGAGACAAAGTCCAAAACAAGTCATACTGAAATTTGCAATCAGCATCTACTAATGTTTGTGAGGTTTTGTCCTGAGCACAGTGAGATGAATTTGAGTGTGTTAAACACTTCTCAAGTTGCACACACACACACACACAAACAGAACTCACTGTTCTCTCTATTTCAGGATCTGATTCACACCAAGGGCACTTCGTGTGCATGACGTTCGTTATCAGAGCTGAATCACTGCAAAGTTTTTTTCTTCTAGCCATTTGATTAACCTGTCTCCAGTTATCACTATCAATCTTGTAGCAACACTGCAAAAGACACAGGCTTTACTATTTTTTTATGAAAAGAAATATGTTACAGTTTTCTAAAATAGAAATATGGTACAAACTTGTAATTAAAAAAAATAAAATTTGAATTTTGGGGCAACCACGTTATAGGTGTGACTGAAAAAAGGCTGAATTAAACAGTAAAGAGTAAAAGGAGTTTTGAGAAATTGTATAACCCAATTACAAGAAGGACAACTGGATTAATCCACAAACTTTTATTTTTATACTAAATAAGCCTTAAAATGTTTATTTCTTTGTTATGGTGATAAATCATAATGAAATGGGTTACATTAAGTTGAAATGCACACCCTTGGCAAACATATAGACTAAGCCCAAAACTGTAAAATATAAGTTTCTTTTATTGTAAATCAATATTAATAAAATTAAAAAGAAGTACCGTGCAAATTGGGAGTTTTTCAATTATTGCTATATAATTATAATTTCTTAAGGTCAATTTATAGCTCAGTATTTAGCAATTTTTAATTTTGTCCATTTTTGGAGAGGAGTAAATGGCCAAATCAAATAAAATAAAAGTTTGTCACATGCATAGTTAGACATGGTACAGCAAGCAGGGGAATGCTTTAGTGACTGCCACCACAAATAGTAAATAAAATAAGGTAAGTAAAACTATATTACTATATTATTGTATTAATATCGCTGAACGTAACTGGCGGAAATGGACACTTTACACTAAACAACTGTAGTGCAAGGGACTGTCACCCAAATGTTTCTTTTGATAATGTTTTACCCATGTTCCCTTTTTCTTGTTAAAAAATTGAAAAGT
>JAOUQT010301830.1:0-15992 GCA_025769995.1 Xyliphius kryptos | reverse complement strand
AGAAAGGATGAGAACAGAGAAAAGGTGTGTGGTCACCACCTGCAGAAGCACTCCTTTATAGGGGTTGTCTTTCTAAGGGCCTCTCATTTCTACCTGGTGTCTGTTCCATTTGCAGAACAACAATCAGTGTTGCTTCCTAACTGGACAGGTTGATTTCACAGACGTGTGGTTGACTTGGAGTTACGTTGTGTTGTTTAAATGTAAGATAAAATTTTAACTACGAAGGACGCAACATATTGCCACTAGTGAATTGGGGTGACTGTTACTAAACTGGCTACAGAGATGCAGGCTCATGACATACAGGCAAATTTTGTGGTGGATCTTATTTAAATGTGCTATTTATTAATGAATCATTAATTTATTTTACCATTATTATTGTGGTAAAAAAGCAGTCATAATCTTTTTATTATTCATTGCATTCTCTTGCCAGTCTGTATTATTTCCTGCTTCCATTCTTACATTTTTTCCTTCCTTTAACTTTTTGTTATTTCCCTCTCTCTGTTTAAGCCCCAGAAATCATCAACTACCAACCTTTAAGCACTGCTGCAGATATGTGGTAAGTATAACAGCAGACTGACACACATTTCGGAAAACCACATTACGTAAAAGACCCTCAGGTACTTTTTCACATGGGTTCAGACATGACCAGACCTGCAAAGTAATGACTATGTTGTGGGGCTATGGTGAATGAAGAACAACCCCTGCATGCACACAGCATAAATTTGTGTTGATTAAGAACATGATTTGTGATGCGCAGATAAATATGCTTATTTCTTCATGTGAAAGGAGAAGTTTGAAGATGGAACTATTTGGTGTTTTTTATTTTATTTTAAATATACGTATGTACTGTGTTTAGTTGTTTGGCTTGTCTCTCAGTTTCATAATTGTTTAAGAGTTAGTAAATGTTTTTCTGTCATGCTTTTTCATTTTAGGAGTATTGGAGTCATCACCTACATTCTGTAAGTGTTCATTTGTTTTTTATGTTGTAATACTAAGACCACGAGCCTGCTTACTTAAGTGTTGCATGTAATAAATGGTTTTAGGGAAAATTCTAAACGTCATTTTATTAATATAACAGTCTTTATGTTTTTGCCTGAGTTACTATTGAATACTTTACATTAGTGCTATGTACTGTGAAAATCACAATTCCTGTTTGTGTGCCTGACAGGAACAATGAACAAAATAAAAATAATGAAAAACACAGTTCTTTGTATGAATAGCTTTAAAATGTGTTTATCATGTGTTAAACATTTTATATAAATATACTATACCTAGTTATTTATAGTTGTCTGAGAAAACTGTACCCATTTAATTAATAAAAGGACTTGTTTTGTGGTATGGTTACAGCTCCACGTGTGTGTCAAACGTACTCGATAGGACTGTGGCCTCCACTGTAGACATTTAAAGATCATGTTCTTTAAACTCATCAGTTAATGTCTGAATAAACTTAACACTATTTAATGAGGCTAATCTGCCACAAAGTATATATGTTCAGTAATACACAAAGATTTGTATAATGATGTTCCTATTACATGCCAATGAATTTTAACATCACTACAGGGAACTTTTTCCTGCAAATCTTTATGAAACATTTAAATTTTTTTCGCAGAATGTAGCTTGAGACAACATGTTTAGAAAACTAATGATAAGTAAATGAATATTAAGATAACATGGCTGGTTTTCTATGCTGGCTGTATGTGATGCAAAAATTAGCTTTTCTTGGAAGATCAAAAAGTACAATATTTTATCATTAATATTAAATGAGATCAAATGTCTGGTTTGTAGCAACATCATTTTAGTTTTGTTTATTATGATATGATTTAAGTAAAAAAACAGTTTGGGGATCCAAATACTTTTGAACATATTGTGTGCCGCTGTTATGTATACTAAGTAATGGCTGACCACTTACTCTATACTTCAGGCTTTTACTCTGAGAAGTCAAAGGCAGTCGAACCTGTAGAAACTTGTATAAAAACAACCTTCTCAAATAGTCAGCTGGCTGAACCTTTTGTATCCTGTATTAGAGGAACTGTCTTGACATGAATGACCTTTTTGATGTTTAATTCACTTACAGACTGTAGTCCATCTTTTTATGTGCTACAGTACATACTGTGTACGTCCCCTTTACTCTGGTCAGGACCCTCTTTAGTAGACCACAAAGACGGTATTATTTGGTTGGTGTATTATTCCTATCCCAGCAGTGTCACTGAGGTGTTTAAATGAAACTACAGCAGCACTGCTGCACTAAAGCCACTGCAGAACTGACAAACAATACACCACTCAAATTATACTTGTTCTGTGGATGCCCCTAAACAACAGAGCAGAGAGAACCAACAGGGGACTAACAAAATCAGAAAAAAGATGTACTACAGTCTGTATTTGTAAAACTACAAACTCCATCTATATTGCTAAGTGGAGAAAATAGACGAAGGAGCAAGAATGAGGTGTGTCCAAAATTTTGACAGCTACCATAATATTAAAATGAGATCCGTCAGGACCTTGTTTTATACAGAGGGACATCAAATATCATTAAAAAACAAGTTTTTGTCAATCCTTTATTCCAAAAAACATTTCTTTGTAACTTTAAAATGAATTATAAAGAGTGATGTGCACATTATTTTGTCTGTACAGTGTATTCCTATCATCTGCTGTGCAGTAGTTTTCTCTAGCAGACTAAACTACCAAATTTGGTTAAAGGACCATTTTAACCCCCTAGGCTGAGTGGTCTGTCTCCGTTCCAAGGAGATACAGATGAGGAGACACTGAAGAACATCATAGCTCTCAAGTACGAATTTGAGCCACACTACTTCAGCCAGACAACATCAATGGCTAAAGACTTCATCCAAAAACTACTAGTTACTGATCAGGAGTAAGTATTCTTCCAAGTATGTTTATATAGATGAAGTAAGCACTGAGCCTAAACACTCCATTGCCTCTGTTGCCCATTTTGGCATGATTTCACTGTTATTGGCCAGGGTACACATAATTTCATGTTACAGAATTTAGGCAATATGCCTGCAATTACTGGGATTTTCTTACAGATCACCAAGTATGTAAGAATCCATACCACAGCCTTAACTCAAGCTTAGATTATTTAACAACCCTTAGATAAGCTTTTTATTCAGTATAACAGAACAGTATAACACAACTTTTCCTCAAACACTTGATATAAAAAATTAAATGAATAAAAAAATGCTAGATGTAATAATGCGCAGGTTTTTATAATACCATAGTACAGCAGTTTTTTCCTAAACTTTTTTCCTACTTGTGTTTTTAAGTTGCTTGGACAATAACATAAATGTTATAAAGATTTATGGCATTGGTCCTACGATATGTTTATGACTAGTTAAAATATAAATTTTATTATAAGTCATGTCATATTGTGTTTCAAAACATTTTAACAACAATTTATGTGTGTGGTTATAAATATTATACCCAAATATTTTGTTCTGTATTGTGTCGGAGCTTGTAGTATAATTGTATTTTTCGTAATTAATTAAAAAGTTGTCCTTAAGTGAATTATCCAGCATTTATAATCTGCTGTTCTTGTTATCTTTGTTTTTTTGTTCTTATTTTAAAGTCTACATATCGAGAAATCATGTATATGCACTATACTAATATATGCTTTTTCCTTTTGTGCTCTAATTCTGATTTGTTGGCACCTGTAGAGAGAGGATGACTGCAGAGGAATGCCTGGTTCACCCGTGGATCAAGGTAAGATCAACTATTTTTTTTTTTAACTCAACTGTTTTAGTGAGATCACCAGCTACTGTAATGTACTTTTTTATATTTTTATTTGTCTTTTAGCCTCTCACCAAAACACAGATGGCCAAAAGAAATCGTTCTTCCATCAACATGAGGAACTTCAAAATGTTCAATGCCAGAAGAAAGTGGAAGGTGTGGCATTTCTACTTATAAAATTTATTGTTTATAGTTTTATTACAATATTGCCCATAATATTCATCGAAATCCAGCAACTGAAAACTAAACCTGTACCAGTCTTTAAATGTGGACTCTGCTGTTACTTTGCAGTAAAACATGACTCTCAAGTTGTCAAATTTCTCTGAGCAATAGAGACACCTGATGTTCGTATGTCTGAGCAAAATGCAATGTGGCACATTTAGGGCACCAATACCTCCATAAGATTACTTTAGTTTTAGGCCTCCTGCTTAAAATATGCACATTGCAAAATAAAAAAAAAAACAAACAAAAAAATGTATATAGCATTAGGGTAGGTTTAGAGTAGCAGGACATGTGCACCTAAAGGTGAAAATACTTTTTTAGCTCATTAATGCAAAGCAGGAACAAAAAGACAAAACTGTTCCAGTGATAAGGGGAGAGCGGATGCAATTTACAGAAATCAAGGGCTACGTTAGCATATTTATATACAAATATTTACTGACGTTTATCATGATTATTAATTATAACAAAAAGTATATTTTAAGGTTAATAATGGGAGTAGAACATGCCATAGTGATTCTGCCTCTCCGTGCTGGGGATCCAAATTTTATATCTGGGATTTCAAGAATTTCCATGTTCCTGCTGTGTCCGTGTGTGTTTTCTCTGTGTTCTCTGGTTTTCTCCCACAGTCCAAAATCATAGATTCAAGGAGAAATGGCTGCTCTAATTTGCCCCTTATATAGTGTGTGTGCCTTTGTGATTGAATGTGTGCCCAGCAAAGGATTGGCACAGTTTCCTGGGTGTCCAGCGGTCGAAACTTTTTCTGTATAAGGGCATGGACAGGGATACAAGGGTAATTTATTTTCAATTTTACAGTACAACTTACGACATATAGAGACTCGAAATACCGTAACTCTCTTCCATAGACACATAGAGAGAAAGCCTCTGTAACCTTAGCCATGCCGCCATGTCTATGGGTGAAGATGGGTAAAGATGGTTTAGGAGGGAGACAAAAAAACCCGGCCCCACACTCTGCTATTGCACAGTCTGGGCATGCAAAAAACAACCCACCCTTTTTTTATTTTGACCTGTTTAATCACAGCACAGAGGCTCCAGCACACACGCATGCGCACATGTCCAAACTGAAGCCCAGAATTTAGGGAATAGTTCATGATCGGGGAAGGACAATGCAGCAGGTTTCTATGACGACAATCACACCGGAGGAATTAGTTTTTCTTTTCCTTTCCCGGTGGCTGCCGGGAGTCCAGGGTCAGCTGGACTGGAGATAGGAGAGGGTAGTCAAAATGGCAGATTAGATTCAGTTCTTAATTTTCAGCTTCAGCTGGTAATTTTCCAGGCTTTTACCCCTGTTTTGCGTGTTGTGATTCCACTTCATCCAGTCTCAACCGAAGAGCTGTGGGATTCTCCAAGATTGAATCCATATTTGTGAGTCAGTCTCACTAGGCCATCAATCAAGCTGGTCGGTTTTTGGGGTCGATTGACAACTGACCCAACTTATCTAATTTCCCAATATACCAACACGATGCTTAATCCAACCAGCAGAGTGCATGTGATCATAAATCAAACATATTAACATCCTCGATATCCTCAATGAAAAGGGGCAAAAGGCATACAACTCTCCACTGCCCCAAGGCATCCATCGTATATCCAGCCATAAACGTTCCAGCCGGACACGCTGGCTCCCCTGAACCTCGTCTTCTCAATAAGAAGATGGTGTCAATAGCATTTAGACCCTAATTGATTAGTTCCATTTTCTTTTGAGTAACAAAAGGAGCGAGGGTGAAAGCGTTGTAGCGCAATACCTTTGAAAATAAATAAAATATTTTTTTATTGTCAGTTCTGCAGTAACACTTATGCGGTGAGGGGGTGTAGTTTCATTTAAACACCTCAGTGACCCTGCTGGGATAGAAATAATGCACTGAACAAATAATACCTGCTCTGTGGTTCCACTCTCCGAGTCCTGACCATTAGAGAAAAGAGTAAAGGGGATTAACACAGTATATACATCAGTCCACTATGAGACGAACTACAGTCTGTAATGGGGCTGTGCATGCCGGGCCATCACAAAGTTTCTGCTAAAAGCTTAGAATGCTTATGAACATCCGGTAGCAACTGAAAGTGTACACTGCCAGCTAAATATTTTCACTCAAAACTTATGCTTCTCCGTCTAAATACCTCCTCTCTGTGTACTTTAACATTATTTGTCAAATAGCAGATGCTTTTATCCAAAGCGAATTACACATATCCCAACTTGGTTGGGGTCAGAACACATGGTTGATACAGAGTAATGAAGGTTAAAGGTCTTGCTTATGTTACATGATGACATCAGTGGACTTGGGATTCAAACCCCCAACCTTCAGATTGATAGACCTATACCCTAACCACTGAGCTACCACTCCCTCTCCATATGTGTCCTAAACATGACAAAATTATCATTTGAACATTGTACGGAGAGCCAATCTAATCACAGCTGCTGTGTGCCATTCTGCACAGCATCAACTTTTTAAAATGTTAATTAATTAATTAATTAATGAATTAAGGTAATTCTCAATCAGGAGATATCATTTTACACTCACAAGTTCTTTCAGAGTATGTTCGCCACACTAGATGTTCCTGTGGTTTTTCACTGGAATAACTAAAATATCCCTGCCCCACTACCTGGAATATGCTGCATTTTATGTCGCTCTAACCATTAGCAGCAGGTTCGTTTAAAGTGGTTTTCTTTTTTGATAAGGACATACGATTCTTTACAAAGTGAGTAAAACCATCCACCATGTCTGAGTTACGACTGAAGAGCAACACTAAACATTAAAAGCAGTGAACGTTACAATGTTATCTGGGTGGAGAGTAATTTGTGTGAGGTCCAGGTACTTCTCATGGAAACTTCACATTCTTAAATGACCCAAAGTTTTATAGTAGAGATGATCGTTAAGATCAAAGGACTACACGTGCTGTTAAATGCAGAGCATTGCTGGGAATTATGTAGAAATAGTTTTGCTTTATCATTATCTAAATGATGACTGGCATGGAGATAAATTATAACCAGGAAAGCAATAAAAGATTATGCAGCTCATGTTCTCTATCTTACAATGCAAGTGGTGTTCAGTACAGCGCTGTGACGTTAATCAAGTAGTGCACTACTGTAGATGAGAGGCACTGAAAAGTGGCAGAAGACTTGGCACATGATCACATGTGCTCTGCTGATTGAATTAGGCATCGTGTTGGTGTATCGGAAAATTAGAGATGTTGGGTCAGTTGTCAATCGCCTTTAAAAACTGCCCAGCTTGATCGATGGACTGACGAGGCTGGTGAGTACTCAGAACATGACGCTAGTAATCTTGGAGAATCTCACAGCTCTTTGGTTGGGACTGAACGAAAAACACGGGGATAAAAACATGGAAAATTACCAGCTGCAGCCCCGTAAGGACTGAATCTAATCTGCCATTTTGACTACCCCGTCTTATCCCCGGTTGAGCTGACATTGGGCTCCCAGCAGCCACTGGGAAAGGAAAAGAAAACCAAATTCCTTCAGAGTGATTGTTGTCATAAAAACCTACTGCACTTTCCTTGCTGACCATAAACTATTTTTCAAAATGTGGCCACGCCTCCTTGGCTCCACTTTGGACATGTGTTCATGCATGCATGCTGAAGTCCCTGTGCTGTGTTGTGTTGTTATGTTTAGTTGGGTCAATAGAGCCTCACAAGCTGCTAGTACCCGCTACCAATTGTGTGTTTATCTGCTTGTGTTACGGATTCCTGCTGAAACCAAAGCGAGCACACACAGCGCAGAGAGGAGCCAGGTTGCAAGGTTGGAAAAAATAGCGTTTATTAAGAAACAGCAAATAAACACTAAACAAACAGAGAGAACCGACGCGCGTAACTTAAAATGATCAAGACAGGGACATGCGGAAACCAAGAGCATATAAATCAAAAGTCAAGTCTGTAACAGGATAAACAAATGAATCAGTAACAAAACAACAGTTAATTAACTCAACAAAAAACACCAAATGAGAGAGACCAAGTTACTTAACTTACAAAAAGGAAGGAGTGCTCATTACATGACCCCCCCCCCCCCATTCTTTAAAGCGCTCACACTGGAGGTGCGCAGGTGCTGAACAAGCAATGGCCTCAGGTTCTCCATCCGTCAGACAGACGGCGTAAACAACCTAGAGTGAACAAGGAGCCGGACAGCCTAGAGTGCTGTGGCACGGCTCGGGGCAGGAAGGCCTCCGGCAGAGAGATTTGGGGCTGGACGGCCTCGTGCGGACCGACTTGGGGCTGGATGGACTCCAGTGGACAGACTTGAAGCTGGACAGTCTCCAGTGGACAGACTTGGGGCTGGACAGCTAGCCGGTCCTTTATGCAACTGACTGGCAGGAGGAACTTTTAGGGAGCTACTGTCCTGCTTTCTGCACCCCTCGTCCTCTTTCACCTCATCAGCTGTGCCACAGTCCTGTACAAAAGAAACACAAACAGAACCAGCGATGGCCAGCAAAAATGGCTAAAAACTCAGACCCCTGCACAGTAAATGGTTCCCGCCCACCGAGCGCTATGGTGTCCTCAGGGGAGCCGAGCGGTGCGCTGTCGTGTGCGGAATCCGAGCAATGCAGTTTTGCAAGGGAAGCCAGAGCGCTTCAGTGTCGTGACGGGAGCCGAGTGAGAGGAGCCACGTCTGCCAAATGATTTAACGCTGAGAGAACTGCGTGCATAAACTGGCTCCACCGACTCACCTGGTATGTGCGCTTACCATGCGAGGGGCGCCTGCCAGCGTCTTTAATTTAGGCGATACTAGGGGTTGGGGTAATCGCACACTGGGTGACGTCAGGAAGTAGCCCGGGGTAATTTAGGAGGGTGAATCGAGGTAGATTGTGGCCGGTTAGATACTTTTCCAAAGCTTCATCCTCGGAAGAGAATTTGTAATTTAGTCACTAGATGGCAGTATTTGATTGCAAGAGAAACTGGAACCTTTTTACTTAGCAAATAAACATTGACTTTAAAAAAAAACAGACTACATGGAAGTTTATGAATTAAACCTTGTTTTTTTATTATAGTGTGTTTGTAACTCATGTAACTGAACTCTGCTTTGCATCATACCTAAAAACACCTCTTTTCTGTGATTCATTAACAATAATGCATGTGCTCTCATAAGTTATTGCTTTACATTTACATTTAGTTATTTCGCAGACGCTTTTATCCAAAGCGACTTACAGGTATCCCATCTTGGTTGGGGTCAGAATACAGGGTTGAAACAGGACCCTGGAGCAATGAGGGTTAAGGGTCTTGCTCAAGGACCCACATTGGTAACTTCAGTGGAGCTGGGATTTGAACCCCCAACCTTCTGATTGATAGTCCAACACCCTACCCACTGAGCTACCTCTCCCTAAATATTAGTTGTTTTTTTAGACCTAGATGTAGAATATTTAAAAGCCAAGTAAACAGGTTTTAATGCAGAATGCCACCTGACTGCAAATAAAGATTTGTGTATTTAGGCTATATTTGTGTATGACAGTGTAACTGTAAGTCAGGTATTTCTTACAGATGTCTTATAACATGGTGTCAGCCTGCAATCGACTGAGTAAGCTCAAGGTGGTGTGTAAAACGGCTATAGAAAATCAAAACCTGGTAAGATCAAATACTAAACTAAACTGTGATAAATTATTGTTTCTTTGAACTTAACATTGTCTGCTTTTAATTAAACTATTTAGAGAGAGTGTGAAAGTGATCAAGAAGACACAGAGACAAAGACAGCTTCTCTTCTGCGTCGCCGGCTCAGCAACTCTTAGAAAAAAAACTTGGGGATGTACCATTGAAACCACCCGCAATCTGTACACCTTTAAAACAACATGGTCAGTTTCATTTCCTAAATTTAAAGAAGACTGTGACATTTTGTAAAATGTAGTAAAAACAAAAATTCTTTTGTAATTTTTATTTTCTACCAATAATGCAAATGACCCCCAGTGTATTAACTGCCAAAATTTCACAACGTTCAGTGTTGTAAATATAAAAAATATAAATGCATTGCACGAAAGTTGGAACAAAATGTTTATCACAGTGTTTCATCATTATACTGTTTTGTTACACTTTTTAATCATTTGAAACATTAATGCTTGATACAAGACTTTAGCTGTTTAACAGTTCTTTGTCTCTTTTATCTGATTCTCTTTAAGACACATTAGATACAGATCTGGATAGCAGACAAATAAGCACGCAGACTCTATTAAGCCACATTGTTGTATCAAATGCAGAATGAGACCTGACATTTCCCTCCAGGAAGAGACTTAAAAGCCCTGTAATCCTCCGCATCAATGGCCCCTTTACAAGTATATAATCCACCATAATGTTGGTACTGCTGCACCACCATAACCCTGTCTGCTTTTATACCTACTGCTGTCATCAATCTGGGTGGTCCCCTTAGTCTGTTTCCTAAAAATATTCTAAATTAATCTGTCTAATAAGTTAAAACCCAGAAAATTTGGTTTCCGTTGGGAGTTGTTGCACTGATCAGTAATTTTTTATCTTTTCCTGTATTAAGTTCAAGGGAGTTGTTTTAATTGCATTTTACAAATTCTTCAACATTCTGGGAAATGGGTTTGGCTCTAATGTTTTTTTAAGACTTTTTCCGAACAAAATAATCCAACCGATGATTCCCATAGCTATCCCTTTAAACTTTTAGTAGGTGTAAATGAATAAATAATGAGCACATCGACATCAGTACAGGAGACATCGGTTTGAAAATTCAGTCAAAATGCTCTGAACTTAATATGCAAGTAAAGATTGCTACCTCGAAAAAACAGAGAATGTGCTGATTGTTACAGTCATACTACAACCTGTAACCTAAAGTTTTATCATACCCATAGTGTCTTCATCATTATTGATGTTCTCATTATAATTTTAATCTAAAATAAAATTAAATCTGAAAGCAAAGGTTTTGTTCCTGTGACACCTTTGAAGAGTACATGTGATGAATCAGTGCCAGGGTTAGAGCCAGAAATGTTAATATAAGTGGACTTTTATAAGATAAAGTGGATAAAACATTTATATAAAGGTAGCAGAATACTCTAATTAAAATGACTTTTGAAGCCTCCTGCTTACAAAAACTAATGCATCATTCAAACGTTAATTTTCGGTAATTTATTTCCAACCCAAAAACACATATTAGCAAGAATTTTTTTAGCAAGAACGTTTTATCCTTAAAACCACAGTGTTAGGTGAGGATGAATTATTTTTTATAAACCACTCTAAAACTGCTGTCCTGATTCGGATTTCTGATGCAGCATCAATTGAATTGACTCATCTTAACTTGCTTTGTGTTTTTTTGTGTTGCTTTCATCATTATAGGGTCTGTAATGATCACAATACGATGCAGTGAACATTAAAGTGGCTGCATTCAAATTAAAACCAATACATTTTATGGTTTAGTTTCTCATTTTAAGTGAATCTTTGTTTTGTGTGTGAAGCAAAAATTATAACATATTTTACAGATTATTCTGCCTTTGGCCCTCGGTGGCTCTTATGTAGCTTTCTCCCTCAGCAGCACATGCTTGATGATTAGGATTATCGTTGCTGATCTGTGATCTACTATGTAATACCAGCGCACAAAAAAAAGGTTTTTAGAACAAATTCTAAATAGGAATTTCAGATTTGTATTTTGTTTCATGTTTTCAAAGAGTTTAAACACACTGCGACACTGTAGCTGATATGGAATTGTGCTATACTAAGTAACTAGCTGAAGTACACTATATAGCAATACATTTATGATCACTCTTCCTTCATAATCTTTAACTTTTAGGTTCGGCATCACAAAGCAGTGGCACAAAGACATGTAACCAGCTGCACTCACAAACCAGTTACTTTATTATAAGCTTTAGGTTTTAGCTTTAGGCTTAAGGTTTTACTTTGAATACCTGCATTGTTTGTTTTATTATTTGGTCTTTTATAAAACAAGACTACAGCAACCTCAGGTTTTCTATGTTAATGTTTTACCTATGGATATGATAAATATATTGAAGTTCATGTAAACTCCTTTTATATCCTAATGGATAATAGATATGTATAGATTTATAGATATTCATTCTTGTTTTTACATTTTTACTTTGATCATGTGACATCTATTGCTTTAACTTGAATTTAAAGTCTGTGGACAATTTAGTCTAGAAATTTACCAGATTATATACATAGTTATATTTAGAAGAAAACTTTATTTACAGCCTTTCAGGAGATTTAAGAATTACTTTTTTGTTTATCCGTTTGGTCAGACATGACAGTTAATGATTTCAGATGGAATTATTTTTTATACTAATGAATAGTTCAACATATACATAATTTATAGTACCAAGTGGATATGAGCAGAACAGTGTAGTTAGCAATACTGTGCATCTGAGCGCACTTCTGCTTTTAAAGCAGTGGCACTGACCAGCTGTCTGCAGGCACAACTGGTCAGTGACAAAATAATGGTATCCCGACTGTTTACTAATTGTAAAAAAACAAGTTACAAAAGATACAAACAGGGAAACAGAGTGAGAGTATGTTTACAGCTAAACATTTTATCAGGAAGTTGCCAGGTTTACCAGGTTATTTTTCAATAGCTAGCTTGATATGCTTAATTCCACCTGTTCAATAAAAACAATGTTAATATCACATCACTTTTTATTTTATGTACTGTATCTAATTTAGTCTTTCATCAAATACTGATAAATAAATAAATACATAATAATACATTTTTACTTCATTCAATCATTCACTCACCTGGGTGAGAATGTCTAGCGCTGGTCAGATACACCCAGGACAGGGCGTCAATCTATTGCTGGGTAAAGACTCACTCACACATACAGAGAGACTATATGGACAATTTAGAGCAGCCACTTTACTGTAAGTCCATGTTTTTGGGTTGTGGGAGGAAACTGGAGAACCCAGAGGAAACCCACCGTACATGGGGAGAATATGGAAACTTTACCCAATTTACTTATATTTTGTAATTACTGATGCAATAATGTTAATTGTGTTATCACCGGCTTTTGTGATGATTTACATCTAGCTGTTTTAAGACCAAATAAACCAACTGTTAATTTAATATTAGCCTAAGAATTAACTAATGTTTAAATCCACCTTCAAACAGATGATTATTTCAGCGTCTTACCTGCAACCTCAAAACAATCAATGAAAAATGTGCTGTTGCTGATAATTAGCTAGAACATTTTCATTAACATCATGTTTTAAAGATCCATACTTACATACGTATCCTTACACACTCAAAACAGATTCCAGTATTCGGCATTCTAGAAATATTTTCAAGTCATTTTTTTATCATATAAACCAAAAATGTCCAGGATATATCAAATCACTCAGCTCACAAATAACCAATGTAGTTACTTAGACAGACTCTGAGTAAAAAAAATGTTTATTGCAAAAATCCTTAGTGACAGTGGTAAAAAACAGGTTTTAGGTTTTTACGTGTTAAGTTTCGTTCTTTTGAAAATCAGTAAATCACTGTATGCCCTACATTATAGTCCTTATTTGCATTGTGTTCACTGCTACGGAACGTCTCAACATTTAATTTGCACATTTCATATTTTTTATCAAATTTAATAGGTTTGAATCAAATAGGTTTTATTTATATCAATTTCCATAGATATGTAGACATTAGGCCATGCATTTTAGACAAACGAAGACCAAGCTCCTTGTGTTTGATCTTATTTACTCTCCTGAATATATAAAATAGATCAAAATCTCAAAAGTTACAGTTTAGACTGTATATTTCACTAATGCACGAGGGACACCGATGATGGTGTTTAATTATATCTAAAAAAAATTGTACTGTGTCTTTTTTTTAATCAGTATTGAGTTTTGGTTGATTTGCAAGGTGTTTAATGCTTTACATATACATACTTTTAACAATATATTTTACAGTTACATGATTGCTTTCTTTAATTGTGACATTTTGTAAGCAATATCAAGTAGACACTTGTATTGTTTTAAATGTATATTATGTGTGATAATAAAGGATATGATAAAAAAAACTGACATATACTCTATATATACTACATGATATGAATACTTATAAGTCATCAACTTTTAGGTAAAAATGCAGCTATCAAGCATTACAATTATCTTATATGTTGAAGTAGCAACCTATAGAGGCAAAAATGCATTTGTTGTTGTTATCTTTGTCCAATAAAAGCCGTACAGAGAACGGTGTAAATACAATAATGATTTGTGTTTAGGCATTCTACATATGGAATTAAAATTTTATATTTCACAATGAAATAATAGTATGTATATAATTGCTCTTAGGAAAGAATTGATTGGAAAATATGATTTTATTGTTCCTATAGAAGTAGTTCCAATAAAACAAAAAATTGGACTGCAATTGAAAACACATTCTGTTTATGGAGTCTTAAATTTTAAGACGTCACTGTAACAAGGTAAGGAATGATGAGGACCGGAGACAGGCGTTTGCCCCACGAAACTGGCTTTATTTAACGACCCAACACGACTACAAACAGAATCTCGATCATTCACAGTTCTTTCGGTAGCCGTGCTGGGTCCTACGCGTCACCAGCTCCGTGGTCGGTCTCTCTCCTCGCGGTGTGTGCTCTGGCAGCTTATATGGCGGCACACAGTCATTTAGGCAGAGCCGCTTCAGGTGCGCTAATCCTCCCTGATCAGCGCCGCGGCTCCGCCACGCCACCCAACGCCACCGCGTCACAGTTATCTTGACAAATGTGCAAATCAGTGAGTAATTTCAATGAAACATGCCGCCCAGGTGCAGAACAGGTAACAGCCATTTAAAATACATATGCTCCATCACTAATTCAAAAACAACTGCCCTTTAACCTTCATTTTATTACCAAGGGCGGCATGGTCGCCTTTCAGCGCTGTGGATTCACGTTTCAAATCTCAATCTGGGTGGAGTTTCCATGTTCTCCATGTCCATGTGGGTTTCCTCTAGGTTTCCTGGTTTCCTCCCACAGTCTATAAACATTCAAGATTCAAAGTAAATTGGTGCTCTAAATTGCTATAGTCTATGTGTGTATGTGAGTAAGTGTGCACAGTGATAAATTGGCACCCTGTCCTGGGTGTATCTGCCTAGTGCCCGAGATGTTGTCCACTGGATAGGCTTGAGGAACCCATTGCAAACATCATAGAGGATTAAGTGGGAGATAATAAATGTTATTATCAAGTTCTCCCCCACAGGTAATAGAACAATAAAAAATACTGTATACCCCCAAGCATTGTGAAATAAAACATATTAGAAACTTGCACTTTCTTTTCCATTTAACCAGATGAGCCACAGCAACACGTGCCCGGATACAGCTAGTTCCTAAATAGAAGCCGCCTTGGTAATAAAATAATAAAAGTTAGCCATGACTTATTAAGTGTACTAACAAGATTCTAATGTGTAAAATAGAGTTATTGGAGTTACTGAGTTGTGGGAATTAAAAAAAATTCTTTCCATTAATAGACACTATTTTTTTTAAACAACTGTAGATTTCTATTTTTTCCAAATGAAAAATCTGTTAAAATATAAATTATTTCTTACTCGTATCTCTGACTGTATATGTTTATTATGTTGCACTAATGGTGCTTGTTTTACCAAGTTGTCTCCACTCTTTGATTATCTATTTCTCAAGCTTTAATAATCTTTTTCCCATGCCTTACTGACCTGTTTCCACACTTTAATAAACAAAAACATAGCAGCATATGAATCTGAAACAATTTGTATTTAAATTTAACAGCATATGAAGTATAACAGAAACAGCAGAGTATGTAGACTTTGTAGCAATATGTAAACTTTTTGCTTGAAAAGGAGGAATGAGGAAAGTAGATGAAATGAAGTGATCGGGTAACCATTGAGAGTAAAGTGTTATTGTGTTACTGTAATGTGTTTATGAAAGTGTGATTGTTATGAGGAGTTTGAGTCTCACAGCTTCCGGTATGAAGCTGTTCCTCAGTCTGCTGGTTCCGCACTTAATGCTCCGCAGTCTCCTGCCTGAAGGAAGCGGAACAAAAAGTGTGTGTGCTGGGTGAGTGGGGTCCTTCATGATGCAGGAGGCCCTTTTCCTGCATCTGGA
>JAOUQT010301810.1:0-15995 GCA_025769995.1 Xyliphius kryptos | reverse complement strand
AATAAATCTTCACCTGCAATTGAGTGTGTCTCGGTGCTGTCTGTAGTATGCAGGGAATGTTCTCATAACACACCCTATATGAAGACGGCGGTGTCTACACCCAAAACACACAACACCACAATGCCATGTGGGGAAATGTAACACTCCAGCATCACATTTCTGCTCTTTTTACACCATTCGAGTCTTTTATAATGACACCTCTTATCAACTGTACACACCAGCTGTGAAACCATTTATGAATTTATTTAACTGTTTTGATTGTGATAAACCCACTCCTTTTCCTCTGCAGTCTTCAAAACAAGCTCAGTCTCTGCTTGAGGTTCAGCGTTTTTGTCTAAAAAAAATATATTAACTTGTTTTTGTTCTTTAAAGCATTTTTCCACTCTATATGATTCTCAGTCTTACCAAACCAGTTACAATGCTTCGGGCTGTTATTCTTAATTACACACACACACACACACACAAGCTGGTGCGATACTTATTCTAACTAATGTCGTTTTTTTATTTTTTTTAGTTTTATAATATCACAATATATGATTTAGTCATCCAGCATTGCAGATTAATATCAGACAAACAAAGAAAAACTAAGAAAGAAAAAAGGATTGTTAGTATTTTCTGTACAATGACACTGGTGGTGGGAAAAATGGCATGAACATTGTCATTGTTTACTGCAAGAACGGTCATCCTAAATGGCACTAGGCGATTTTTCCATGTGAAGGTTGGCCCATTTTCCATTTTTTGCCTCCTAAGTTGAGACTCTATTGACCTACTGGCCCAAGGGCCAGGTCCTCCAGGTAATGTATGCCAGTGGTTCTGGGTAAAAAAAAAAGCTTCTTAAAATGTAAAAAGCAGGTTACCAGAATTTATAAAAAAAAAAAAAATAATTAATTAATTTTAAAAAAGATAATGCATAATTAATAGAAATATATCATAATGCCACTGAGAAGCAACTTGTAACATGGTTTACCAAATATTCATTTTATGCCTAACTAATTAAAACAAAGGAAAAAAACAATTACAAATCTGTTTATAATATAAAATTTAGATATTCATTTTATCCCTAATAATCAATACCAAAAGCTATGTACAAAACTGTAGGATGACAGATGTTTATTTTATCCCTAATTAATTTATTCAGTGGAAAAAAAAAACAAAAAAAAAAACGATATCAAATATAATATTAAAAATGCCAGATATTCATTTTATCACACACACTTACAAAAACTGTGTCAAATTTAGGATGTCACATATTAATTTTTTTTTCTAATTCATTCATTAATTCATTCAGTGAAAAAAGATCATTTATAAATCTATTTAAAATATCAAATTCAGGATGCCAAATATTTATTACATCTGTAATTCATTCATACACAGAAATAAAAACACTTACAAAATGATATACAATTTGAAATATACGATACCAGATATCAATTTTATGCAATTTAAGTAATTTATACCAAGAAAATCTACAAAACTACATAAAAATTAGGATGCCAGATATTTATTTTATCTGCAAGTCATTCATACCAGAAATATCTACAAAACTAAATAAAATGAAGAAAGCAAGATATTTGATTTATCACTAATAAATGTATTTACAGAAAACAAATTACTTATAAAACTATTTAAAATATAAAACATTAGCTTGCCATATTCCTAATTAATGCATCCATAAATATAAGAGAAATAAATCCCAAAAGGTGGTTTAAATATTGTAACATAAAAAAATTAAATGATAAATACAAATATAGCATAATTCCACTGAGAAGCTTATTGTGACATGATTTAGCAAATATTAAACTTATCCCGAATTAATTTATACAAAAAACACTTAAACTATATAAATATTTATTTTAGAATGCCGGATATAAATTTTATACATAATTAATTTATACCAAGAACATAGACAAAATTGTATAAAATGTAGGATGCCAGATATTCAATTTATCCCTAATTAATCCATTCAGTGAAAACAAATCACTTATAAAGCTATTTAAAATATAAAATTTAGGATGCCAGATATTCACTGCATTCCTTATGAATTCATCAAAAAAAGTTGTAAGAGAAATTAATATTAAAGAGTGTAATATAACAAATATATCATAATGCCACTGAGAAGCATATTGTGACATAAAAATATTTTTTGCTGGTTTATAATCTATATAAGTCACAATAAGATGGTTACTATACACATTATAAAAATGACCTAAAAACTATGATGTTATAAACCATAATTCATTAAAGACGTGTTTTATTGGTTTAGTTTCATTTTAACGTGTATATCTTGGCTTTGTTTTAGTGCCAGTGCAAGTGGGTGAAGGTTATAATTGGGTTATAGGATGACGCCAGAAAAGAGGTGTAGTCTGTAAACAAGTCGGCACTAGCCAGAGCACGCAGAGTGTTTTCAGGTTCAGCTTCACTTACTGCAGTGTTTGCTTGACCATAAGTGAAACTCTGGTGTGTGTGTGTGTGTGTATCACTCTCACTGCTCCCTGGAATCCAGTCTGATCACTTCACCACACCTTTGTTTTAGGTGCCAAGAGAAACTGTAGCGTTTATGTTTTCTGGGCAGAACCAGTTAATAATTATTTAGAAAGAAAAGTGGTGGTTAGAGTTACAGGTCTGGCGTGACCTGTGTGTCGAGTATTAAATTAAATACAATAATTAAAATTCTGGGCTACGCCGTTTATAGGAAGATTGTTGGATGCATTAATAGGTTAATTGATGGATGGATGGATGGATGTATACTGTATCTAGATAGATTTATGGATAGATAGATTAATAGATATATAATTGAATGGATATATTTATAAATAAAAGGATGGATATATGGATTGATTGATATATAATTAGATGGATACATATCTAGAGAGATGTGGGTAGGTAGGTGGGTGTTTAGGTAGGTAGATTTTCATTAACTAGTTTTCAGATATAAATTCCAATGTAATAATTCACTGGTGCTGCAAAATTCAGATTAAAAATTTTTAAATGATGCAGTCATACTGCTGTCGCCTCACAGCACAAAAGACCTGGGCTTTGATCCTAACGTCTGACAACCTGGGAAATGTCTGTGTGAAGTGTTTATGTAGGTTATTCTAGGTACTCCGGTTTCCTCCGACAGTTCTAGGATAATTGAAGACGCTAAATTGACTGAAAGCCTGAGCAGATGGACAATGCGAGTATGCTGTGGCGAACCCTGGTGTCAGCCGAATCACAAAAAAAGTGCCCTTACGAAAAAAGTATAGTAATCTCACCGCTTACTTATAGAAACCAGGGATAAGTTGTATAACATAAGCGTGTGTGTCTGAATACACACTCCGGATCATTAAGATGTCTGGCTCCACCAAAGGTGTACACGCAAAATGATCAATGACCTCATGCTTAGAGATGGAGGAATAGAGTATAAAGATGGTAATATCATATACATCTGTCAAAGAGTTGGAACAGAATAATTTCAGATTCTCACGTGTTCTTTATGTTTCTGTTTCTACCTTAAGGTGATGGAAAGCAGCAGGAGCAGCAGCGTCCATGATATCAACATGAAAACCGACTTTGAGTTTGAAAAGATTGACAAACTGGACACGCGCTTCTTCGGCGAGCTCCTCGCTGAGGTCTACCGGAAAAACTGTGACATCCACTCCTGCATGTCTGAACATGTGTCCAAGATCAGTGGACGGTCAGTGCAAACGCTTCCCTTAATTTGTGACAAAGCAGGTAGTTTTATTCAGTGCTAGACAGATGTGTAGGGTCGTGACCAAAGGTTTTGGGATTGGCACAAATGTAGTTTTTTATGTTTGCTGCCTTTTATGGTGCCAATCTGTATGAACTATAGATTGTGGAGCGTGTGCAGATTAATTGTAATTTATTGCAAAGTCAGACCCTTCCACAAAAAATACTACATTCCAGTCTCTGCTTTTCAGCCATAAAAATGTCCTGCTTATGTCATTTCAGAGATGTTCTTGTTAGGTTAATGGGGACCAGATAGCTGCTATCAATCTTTCATACTGTTTAGAAGAGCAGACCATGGTTACCATGGTTTTGCCAGCAAGGACATTGCTACTTGTAAGATAGCACCCCGATCAACCGTATTTCAAATTGTTATAACCTTTACGGAGAGTGGTTTAATTGCAGTGAAGAATTCTCAGTCAAGCAATCTTCTGGGTCGTCTCCCAAAAAAGGCTGCAGTGCAGAGCTTGATGTGTAATGGCAGAGGGCACGTGCAAGTTCATCTGAACACAAAGGGAGACAAAGGCTTTTGGAGAATGGCTTGCTTTCAAGAAAGGCAACAAAGAAGCCACTTCTCTTTAAGAATAAAATAAAGGACAGACTGGCGTTCTGACCAACGTATATGGGTTGTGTATTTGTCCTTCTGTGGGAAACAGGCGTGACTTTGACTGTAGGCAAGGTACTTGGAGCCCAGAGATGTAGGGTGTTATGTGCATACCAAAGAATCAACAACAAACATTTGTGTGTGGTTGAAAGCAGACTGGGGTGGCGGATGTGACCGGTATGATCATAATAAAGGAGTAATTTTAAGAACTGTGGCATGTTAGACTACAAATTTTGCTAAGACTCGCAAGATAAGCATAGTTAAAAATGAGCTTCAGAAGGAACAACAGGAACGATGGCTTATCAGGGCATCTTGCGTCTCAGTTTACCAACACTCTAGTGCATATAACCCACCAGATCTGCACTTGGAAGAACTGAAGTTATAAGCAGAATATGTCTTGTCTGAGTCCCAAACATTAACTGGAAGACTGTTGTATAACTGAGGACTTTTTAAGAGACAGCTCTGCCACCTGCTGTTCTAGGAACAGTAGAAATCAGAATGGTTCTACAACCACAGACTACTTTTACACGCCTTACAATATCACTAAATTATGACACACTGCCTAACCATATCAAAGGGCAACATGAAAGCCCCATTGAGCGGGACTCGCCAGTGTTCGCTTGCGGAGACCACCTTTTATCTTGGATCTTGTAGGTGTGGCGTCTTCCACCATCGAATAATAAACAGGTTTGCACCTGCACAGATACCATGCATTAAATAAACAAAATAGATGGCCAAAGGAAACAAAGCTGTGTAAACTGGCGCATGGTATAGGTGGTTTTTGTGGGGTATTTTTTTTTTTTCCGCCACGGAAAGTCACTTGCATTGCAATCCGGCACATGTTTCACGCCAAATGCCCTTCCTGACGCAACTTTCACCCTTTTGGGTTTATGAACAGACAGCTTTGTGTCTTCAAGTCACCTAGCGTGGATGTCTTTGGACTGTGGGGGTATAAAAAATGTTATTGCTAAACTTATCCAACAAGCATTAAATATTTGAAATAGTTTTGAGAAAAATATTATCAGCACCACACATCTAATGGAGACATTTCAGAGTTGTTTGTGTTTTCTGCTTTGCAAATCTCTAAATATTTCGAATGTGGAAATGAGAAGAAGAGCTACGTAATCAAATTTGGACTTGAATAACAAAATGACTTCTGCAGTTAGAAATGCTGGACCATTTGTGCGTATTCGTTTTGATAAGTTAAAGAGAGATTAAACATAAAACATAAACACCCAGACTTCCATGTCCCATTTTGTCCATGTATGTTTATAACATTAAAATAAAAAGAGCATTAAACTAGACTTGCTGATACGTGCGGAAACCCTTGCACTGGTGGACCAAAATATTATTGGGGATGTTTCCAATCGAGTGATCCTTCAGTGTGCTTTTTAGTGATTTAGATTGTTCCTGCTATTAAAGCAGTTTAATCATGTCGTGTCTTGTTCTTTTTTTCTGCAGAAAACAGATTGACCTTGATTTTAAGGTAGGGAGTGGCATGGGAAGCACCTCACACACATGTACACACACTCGTAACACTGAAATGCTTCTTTGAATTTAAATGGTATTAAATAAACATTATGTGTGTCAAGGTGTGTTTCTTTTGCACTGTTACAGGCAGAGAAGGAAGACATCGAGCACCTCATTCCTAAAGGAGTCTCCGAACTGACCAAGCAGCAGATCCGCTACCTTTTACAGGTGTGTACGTGTGAGTGAGTTTACACAAAACCCACCCTTTTCCCAGCAGCCCCACCCTTACATTCCGGTCTACTAATAATAATACCAGCATGTTTAGATTGTTTGCGGTTTATCGATTGACGTCGTTTATTTTCCTCTCCCTCTTTCCAGACGCGCCTGGTGGCCGACAAGACCATGCGCATGATTCTGAGCGCCTTCAGCAACCTGAGAGAGGAGCTGGGGCATCTGCAGAATGACCTAAGGGTGGGTGCGGTTCCCAAAGAGCCACAGAGTAAAGCTGGTGTAATAATCGAGTAGTTTTTAAATACAGCTGTTCTTTCATGTTGTTGGCTCACGATTTAGCAGCAGCAGGATGCATGAGAACGGATCATATACGACACTGTACAAAAGACATGCACACCGTAGATTTCTGTAGGCAAAGTCAGTACGCAAATATATTCTATTCCCAAGCATGAGCTTTTTATCAGAAAATAAAGTTTCTATGAAAACGTTTGTACATCATAGAAATAAAGTGAGACATTACACACCAGACAAACATCATAAAGGCTGCTAGGTTTTAGAGCAAAAAAAAAGGCTGACGGTCTACACTCAGTAAAACGTACCAGCTATAAATGCACTGTAATTACAGTACTGTGTGTGAAAACATTTTAGACGCGTCCAAAGACGTGCTGTAAAGCAACAATGCCTTAAAACACTATAAAAAGCCGTTTTTACAGAAATGAAAGCACTAAGTGTTACAGGAAACAGAACAGAACTGAAGGAACTAACTGGGTGGTGGATTTTATTTTAAACCTCTGCTTTATTTATCAGTTATCAAGTAACTGATTGAGTAAGTGTTGCAGAACATCTGGGAGAATCTGAGAGAGTTCTTCGGGAGATATTGGCACTTATTTCCTTTTTATTTGTGTAAATCACAGCCGACTTCATTATGTCTGGAATTTTGTGTGTTATGGGGTGTATGAGGAACACCTGGCAGGTGGTGTATATATTTTCAAGATACTGTTAGTTTATTATAGTTTTTTAGTTTAAAATATGAGTTATCAGCTTAAACTTTATAAGATGGATGGGTAGATAGAGTGGGTAGATAGACGGTGTCTAGTCTAAAGATTTAGTCACCAGACTATTAATTACAAAATGCTTCACGATTTGCTGAAATCATCCAGTCTCTTACTTTATTAAAGTGGGTGTGAGCTTGGAATTATCGTACTTAGCTCGAAGCTATTGTGGGAACTCCCAGTTACACTCATTGTACACTCAACACAGATATACAATTAACTGCAAGTCATTTGGGTGGCACGGCGGCCCGGAGGGTTTTCGCTGTCTTCCTGCAAAGAGATAGTCCTGTGTTTTATTTCTAGCTCAATTGATAATCAGCAGCAGTTAATCATGTTGCTACAGTGCAATGCATCATCAAGAAGTGATCTTGGGAGTTTGTGCCATGACGGTGCCAGAAGGGTGGTTTAAATATTTTAGAAATGGTCTTGCACAGAAGGACATGGGGAAATAAATAGCAGACAGGTCAGTCTGGTTTGAGCTTTTTGCTTATATGAACTCAAATATTTACACGTTACAAATGTGGTGAGCAAAAAAAATAACACTTTTACACCCTGAGCAACATTATATACTCCAGAGAACACAATAACGTGGTTAACTGTCGGTAGCTCACCCTTCCCAAATTTTCTTTGTCTAAGATGCTTTTCTACATAGCACGTTTGTAAATACTGGTTAATTGAGTTCCTTGTATGATTTCAAACTGCCACATGTTTGGTGCATTGGTTAACAGAATGACGTCATTTAAGGTGAAGTGTGGTATTAATGTGAATGGTTTCTTTTGTGTGCAGCGTCTGGAGAGTGAAAAGGAGCAGCTGGAGAGAGACCTGAGCTTCAAAGCCGACCAGGCGCAGCAGTATGACCGACTGATGGAAAGTGTACGCGATAACAACCGACAGCTTCAGGTACGAGAACCTTCATTCTCAAGCACCATCTCAGTTTTATTCCATGGGGCTTCAGAGTTCATTCTTACAAAAAATATTGTTTTGGCTGTACTTTAGTTTGAATTGAAAGCATTAAACAGTGTTTTCTAAAATCAGCAAATTGACAGATTGAGTGCTCTTTAGACAGACAGACATACAGATATAGGTAGGTAGACAGACAGACAGTTAGACTCGCAGTGCGAGAAGTCGCACTGTACATGTGTACACTATTTTACTATGAAACATATCCCTGAGTTCTAATGTTCTTTTTCTACCATTTGATGGTAATCAAATGTTTAAGTGATCACTATTGCAGATTTTTTAGACCATATTCCTTCCTGGAAGATGATGGTTCCTGTCCAGTTCCTAACCCAATTCGTCATGGTTGTTAAACTAAAGAAAAGCTACTCACTCCAGTTATGATTTAATACCTTGTTGTCAGCTGTAACTTAATCCCCCTTGCAGTAATTATCCAGTGTGATAAGTTAAAACACAGTGATAACATTTGTTTGCTAGGTAGTATAGCTAAATATATGAAGTTACTGTATAAATAGATAGATAGATAGGTGGGCCGGCAAGGTAGTCAGAGAAGGCAAGGCAGGCATAGATCATGACACTTAGAGATAAACACAAGTCACCAGGATTTTTTTATTTTTTTTTTATATTTAAAATATTTGCCTTTTGTTCTCAGGTGTCCCTGAAGGAGAGCATCTCTGCCCAGCGCAGCATGGAATCTCAGCTCATGAACAGCCGCGGTACAGACTCAAGTAAAGATTTCCGCATTAAAGATCTGGAAGGTCGCACCCGGGTGCTGGAGCAGGAGAATGAGCTGCTGCGCAAAAGGGTGGGCATAGTTTTGAAATTCGAATGTATTTATGGTCATTGTTTATCTATGTCTGCCTGTCTATATATCATAGTCTGTCTCTTTGTCATTATATTTCTGTCTTGTCTGTCTGTCTGCATGTCTATCTATCAAGATATAACTTTCTTTATGTGTAGCGTAAAGCCAGGTATTTTTTTTTTTTTTATTTTTTTTATGCAATAATTAATGACATCACATCTGTAGCATGCCAGACTAAGATCACCCATTGTGTCAACACTAATGTGTGTGCGTTTCAGATTGAAGGACAGTGCAGTTCTTCCAAGATCCAAGAGTCCAGACATTATGAGCAGATACTGAAAGAGCTGCGAGAGGAGAAGGACAAAGAGCTGTCTAACTTGCGGGTGAGAGCCATTTCACCCAGATTTATACATGGTTGGAAAATAGTCCACTAGTTAATCTTAGTTACTTCACCTCCTTCACCTCCCTTTTAGAAATATTCTGTGATGTCCCCCAAAAACACATTTTCCTCTCTCTGGTTATCTCTATGTGTTCTAAAATTTTTTTTTTTACAATTAGTACATAATGTAAACGTTATCTGGTATTCTCCAGCTTGGTTACAATGAATTTGCTTGTTGAATACACGTGTGTGTGTGTGTGTGTGTGTGAGACAGTCTCAGCTGATTAAGATCCAGACAGAACACACTTCAGAACGCTCCAGTGATAAGAGCTTACAGCTGAGGATCACAGAGCTACTGAGCACACTGGAGAATCGTGAGTCCACCATCAGGCGCCAGGAAGAGGTTTGAACCCACACACACATACACGTAAAAAAACATCATAAGTTAATACACTGAATGATCACTGGATTAGAAAGACCTGGATGGTGGCAAGTAATCTTTAATAAAGTGCCCTGGCTGGTGGGCTTGTCACATTACTCAGCTCTCATATGAGGTGTTGTTCACGAATTGATCACATGCTTCATTCACTTTTAATCAGACTTCTTTAGCAAAAATTGCCTAATACATTCTTATGGGAGAAGTTAAAGTGTGTAATGTCACAGAGAGCTCAAAGGCTCTTGTTTTCTCTCTATTTTTTTACACAGAACCTCGTCTAAACTCCTCCCACTTTCACCTACAAACTCAGTTTAAATATTACTTTGTAGAGATACTTGTCCTTTCTCGTCTCTATCAAACAAGCTCATTGTTTGATCAACGACTTTTATAGTTATTGATGATTTGTTTGGGAATTCCTATTTAAATGTCCACCGTGAGATGCTTTAAACGTTTAAGCTAAAATCACCTCTGGATTTTTTTTTTTTTTTAAACTGCTACAGTTTAAATATGAGAATGGTTAGCAAGGAGTCCTCACCTTCACCGTCTCTTGATTAATACAAAGTTATTTTTCTCGTATGTCGTTCAGGATATCCAATTCTTTATTCAATCTTATTCTTTCAGTCGTGTCGGAGCTTGACGGTCGGCTCTTAACTTCCTGAAATTCTTTCACCTTCTTAATGCTTTTGACCTTTGACCTTTGGACTGTTGTGTTTGCTGTAGGAGATTAGGCGGCTGCAGAAGGAGAGGAACAACTCCAGCAACATCCATCAGACTGTCATTACGAAACGGTAAGTGTGTACCTACATTTCAACATCAGTGTTTTATATGTACTGAAGGATTCTACATCCTGCAAACCTGTTTTCCTGTTTTCAGGTGGGTTTAACACTAATGGATAAGTAATGGCATTTGTATAGTGCAATCTTGACAGATCTATGTAACACCGACGTGAGATTGAGGATGCAAAAGCGTGTGAACTCGGCATTTATTAATGTTAAGATAACAGGTTGGGGTTCTTCCTAATTATTAATAATAAACATAAAGAGATATAATAAAGAACGGGAAGTCTACCTCGAAACATAGATAACACAGATCTAATAACGTTGGCTTGGAGTAAGACGGGATATGAAACTTATTACTGAAAGCATTGAACAGACTCAAAACAGGTGAAAACAATCATTAACCAGAAGGAAGTAAAAGCACTTTTGATAAGAACTGTGTAGAGATTGAGTGTGATTTAAAGCAACATGCACAGCTTTACAGATTGTTTTCATGAGTAGAAATTGATGACCTACAGTACTTATGGATGTGTTTCTGAACCATGTGAATTTCTTGACTGGTGCAGGTACGACAACCAGTATCCCATTCTGGGCCTGCTGAGTGATGACTATCAGTACACGCCTTCACCTACCAGAGAGTCCAAGACCATCGTCATCAAGAGGACTGGAGAGATGACTAAAAAGGTGTATTAGGCATGGAAGTGAGAAAGGTTTAGATTTATTTTGACATCATTTATGCACGATAAAATAAATTTAAAAAAATATGATAAGAGAAGCAAGGTTAAGACCAAAAGGTCACCAGTGTCATCCTCTAACCAGAATAATTTATGACTGTAGTGCCTTAAAGAAAGGCACCTTACTCCCATGTGCTCCCCAGGCACCTCAATAGGGGGTTTCCTACTGATATAGGTATTTCTGTGTGCATACTGCCCCCTATTGTATGTACATGTGAATATACACCCTGGATGACTTATAAGCAGAGATTACTTTGCCTGTAGGGATCGACGCACGATATGCAGTTTATCACTTCTCCAACATTTTTGAGATACTGCACAAAGGTGCAAGAATGTGCAAAATATTAGGAACTCTATTTTGTTTATACACTATATTGCAAAAATTATTTCCCATCCGAATTATCGGAATCGGGTGTTTTAATCACTTCCATGGCCACAGGTGTATAAAATCAAGTACCTAGGCATGCAGACAAACATTTGTGAAAGAATGTTGCTCTCAGGAGCTCAGTGAATTCCATCGTGGAACTGTGATGGGACGCAACCTGTGCAACAAATCCAGTCGTGAAATTTCCTCGCTCCTAAATATTCCACTGTCAGCTGAATTATAAGAAAATGGAAGTGTCTGGTAACGACAGCAACTCGGCTGTGAAGTGGTAGGCCACGTAAACTGACGGAGTGGGGTCAGCGGATGCTGATGCGCATAATGTGAAGAGGTCGCCAATATTCTGCAGAGTCAATCACTTACAGTCCTCCAAACTATGTGGTGTTCCATGTTTTTGACTTATCACTCAACAAGGTGGCAAACATCCTCCATATGAACCATGCCCACTGCAGCAGCTCTGCTAGGTCATGTTGCCAGGTGTTCCTCATCCACTGATTAACTGTATATCAAGGGTGCATACCTGATATTAAGATATGTTCTTTTCTTTTTGTTTGTTTGGAACAGGAATACTCTGTTACACCCTAAACAAAGACATTTTCTCCAAGATGGACTTTCCAGGATTTGTACCCAGACCTGCTTGAGCACCTTTAATCCTTCTCTTCCCCCCCCCCCCCCCCCTTGTCACTCTGTACATCCCTGACACTATTGTTTCTCGCCCCTTTAAAGGGTAGCATTCTCCAGATCTCAAGTGTTAACAGGAAGTTCTATTGGTTTCTTGCATCTAAAAGTTTAATTGCTGTATCTATTTTTTTTCCTCATTTTATCAGTTCATCGACTTCTTCATTCGTCTGCTCAAATGGCGCATGACGTATGGCTGTAGATTTTCCTTATCGGTTACAAGTTTCGGTTCACGGTGTAGACTGACTACTTTATACTTTCCGTATGGGTGAAAATGCAAACCGGTGATGGGATTTTTTTCAGCATAATGGTGGATTTATTATTATTATTATTATTATTTAGGTTTTGTTTTTATTTTTCAGTTGCATGTGGAAGTAATGGAGATAATTGTGTGTTATATATTTAGAAATTTATAGAGACTCTAACATGTAGGTTAAAAAGACCACTGGTGTATGGAACAAAAGCAAAGCATGAAAGGGTTTTTTATTTTTTTTAACCCTCTAACATCTCTTAATTTTTATTAATGTGGCAGCTAATAAGCGTTTATAACTCCTTCGCTAATTCACGTCAAAGCCATTGTGTAGCTTTAACAACTAAAAGTTGAACGCTGCTATATTTGAAGCGTTCCTGAACGGTTGCAAGATTTTTAAAACGTTCTAATACACTGAAAGATCCTTGGATTAGGAACACCGCTGGTTCTGAGCTCGCCTCTCCGATCAACAAGACCTGACCTTCTGCCGGATGCTGATTGTTCCTTCACTTTTGGTACACCTAGTCTAGGAACTGCCCACATATTCAGTTGAAACTTAGGCACCACGCCTCCGGGATCCAACTATCTGTCTATGGCTTGTAAACATTATGGCCTTATGGTGTACAGATCAGCATCATGTATGAGAGTCACTTGTGGTGTTACCACCAATTAGGGCACTTAATCAGTGAGCATATGCAACTATCCACTTATTAGGCAGTGTGTACACTTGCTGGCCACTTTAATACGCATGATTATTCTGCTTTTCAGTGACCAGTAATGTAGGATGATTGCAAAAAATATGGATCAAGTGTACAATAACAGTGTATAATAATCATAAATTTAGTGACTTTTATGGGAATTTGTAGCTAAAGTGTAGGAAAAAAAATCTTGGTCAGAAATACTTTGCTTAGTTTTATAATCCTGTTCAATCCGGTTGAGACTGTGACCTTTATCGATTATATATATATTTAGGAATTGCAGATTAATGAACATGTACCACTCGATTTGGATGAATTTAAAGGAAAAACAAGAAGTGGGATAATATAATGGAAAATGGCATAAATTAAATTTTGCCTGCCATCAATCAAGTCACCCAAAATTATCATATCTGCTGGGAACATCCTGTGGACTTGCACACTCTCACCACCCCATAGACATTTCAGAGTCTATTTAGACTGTTTAACCAGTTATCACCCAAATGAGGATGGGTTGTTCAATAGAAATAAAATGTATCTTATATAAACTGAATGATTTTAATTTCTGTAAAGCTGCATTGGGACGGCGCTAGTTTTTTTCAGGTGCTCCCCGGTTTCCTACTGCATTCCAAGGACATGCTTATTAATTGAATTGGTGACTCTAAAGTGGCCCTGTGTGTGTAAATGTGTGTCTCCTATGTATGGAGTGGCACCCTGTGTATGGCTGTTCCTGCCTTGCACCGAGAGTTGCCGGATGTGCAAAGGCTGGCCCGCGACCCAGTGTGGATAAAGCAGAATTGATGAATAGTCAGAGAATCTTCAGCATACACAAGATGGCAACTTTTCACACACACATTTAACACATACTTAGGTGGATGGCTGGTGAATTCATGAAAGATATGATTAAGAACGAAACTCCTAGGAAAATTCATACCTTCTTGCAGAAATTGAATCTATTCTAAGACTCACCTGGAGAAACTTTTTGACCTTAGGTATATTCTGGAACACTAGCTTTATTTTAGCGAGTCCGTACAGAAGCCAATAAAGCGAACATGCTGAATGAAACAATAATGATGAATAATTCAGATGTTAGTTAGCCAAATGTGAGCAGAAATCAATAATTAATCCTAAACTTCATCCTCAGCTCTTGTAACCTTTCCACCTCAGGACTGAGTGTTTTGAGATGCTTTTCTGCTCAAGGTGATTAAAAATGATTATTTGCATCTAAAGCAGTCTGACCAAAATATTTGTTGGGAAAGAAGGAGTTTTAGGTCTGAGGGACAGTTTTGAGGAGAATCACAGGAAATTTGATGTTGTTACTACTGATGCTGCATTCCTGACTAAATCTGCTGTAATGGATCTGTATTTTCTACATGTTTATCACCAAGCTGTCTGTGTTATTTTCTTTATAACATTCATTTAAATCTGTTTGTGATTGTTTCACTGCATTCCGCTGCCTGCAAAATGCAACTGTAATAGAAATAATAAATAAATAAAAGAAACACTGGGCAAACTTTCTTATTGACATCATGGGTTGTAAATGTGCATAAAAATCGCCTCATAGCAGAAAGAACCCAGGTTCTGTTCCCGGGTGGTTCGTATTTGTTTCCCTGTGTCCGTTCTGGGTTCCTCTGGCAATCAAAATAAAATATGTGGTAGGTTAACCAGTGTCGCCAGATTGCCCTTGCAGCTAACACGAGATTGGGATGTTCAGTCTGCTTATCTCCCATCACAGATAGCACTTCTGTGCAGCCGACCATCACGAACCGATGACGGGTGTATGACGTAACATATGAATAGCCGTTTATGGAAAAGGGGCAGGGATAAAGAGAAAGGGGGCTTGTTTTTTTCTGTAAGAAAATCACTTTGCGCTAAAACGTGTTACAATTATATTAATTATAAATCATTTTAAATATGAATTAAATATTGTTAATATTTCACGTACGTATACACTCACTGACAACTTCATTAGGTACACCTCTTCAAATGCTTGTTAACGCAAATATCTAATCAGTCTGCATCTGCAATGCATTTGGGCATGTTGAGTTGGTCAACCGAGAATCAGAATGAGGGAGAAAGGTGATTTAAGTGACCCATTGCATGGTTGTTGGTATCAGATAGTGCTAGTCTGTGTTTCAGAAACTGCTGATCTACTAGGATTTTCATTTACAGGCATCTCTATGGTTTACAGAGAATGGTCCGAATAAGAAAATATCCAACGGGGTGCAGTTGTGTTGGCGAAAATGACTTGTGAGAGGTCAGAGGAGAATTGGCAGACTTGTTCGAGATGACAGAAAGGCAACAGTAACATCTTTGTATTAAATATACGCAAAAATAAGACCGTTCTGAGGGCACAAATGCGTCCACAATTTTGACTAGCAAGGTGAACCGGTTAGTGTCCGGTGAGTGAATATACTGTATATTTTTAGTTTAATAAATGTTAGAGTATAAATGATACGTTTATTTTTTTTTCTTTTAATAAAACTACAATAAAAATACAGTGTTTGTATATTCTCCCCGTGCTCGCGTGGGTTTTCTCCTGGTACTCCAGTTTTCCCCACAGTCCATGGATACATGCTAGGTCAATTAGAGACACTACATTCTCCCGAATTAAGCCTCCCTGAAAAGGTCAAGGATGCATCAGAAAGGGTATCCGGTGCAAAACGTGAGAATAGTAAGTCGCTGTAGCGACCCCTGGTGGCAGGGAGAATCCAAAAGAACACACACACACACACACACACACAAAGTATGTGCCAAGTACAGGGGTTAGACAATAAATCTGAAACACCTGGTTTTAGACCACAATAATGTATTAGTATGGTG
>JAOUQT010301805.1:0-15995 GCA_025769995.1 Xyliphius kryptos | reverse complement strand
GTGGAAAAATATTTCAATTTACAAAATTCAGATTTAAATACTTATGTCAGCTTTTGAGCTCCATAAATAACAGAAGGCTTGGAACCAATTTTAAAGAAAAATGGCTTTTGTGTATGAATAATCAGGATTTATTCAGGATTTTTGGCGAGTATTTTCCTGAATAATTTTGCAATTTTATGAGGTTATTGTTGGTGACTTTTTATGTGTGGCAACAAGTTATTTTATGGCGTCAAAAAGGGTCCAAAAGTTTTGTGAACTCAAAAACAGAATTCGTAAGCAATTTTCTTCGTTGAACATTTTTGTGGTTGCGCTTCTCATTTTTGCGATTGTGCTTTTCATTTTTGCGTAAATCCACAATTTGCCATAGTGTAGCATGGCTGGGTGGGCTGGACTTATCTCGAGCAGCCAATTACTCTCTAGATGCCAGCCACCCGTAAAAACTGGTCCTAAATACAAAAATCGAACGATCGCAAAATGAGAAGCGTAAGCGCAAAAATGAGAAGCGTAACCGCAAAAATGAGAAGCGTAACCGCAAAAATGAGAAGTGTGAGCCCAAAAATAAGCAGCGCAACCGCGAAAATGAGGAGCGCAACCGCAAAAATGAGAAGCGCAACCGCAAAAATTGCTTACAAATTCTGTTTTTGAGTTCACAAAACTTTTGGACCCTTTTTAACGCCATATTATTTACACATTATTTTTAATTTATTAACACACACGTGATGACCCGATATCAATATAGGCCTAGTGAAATGCACAGCACGCCACTGCAAGCTTTATTTAAGGAGTTAAATGTGTTTTCTTGTCCTCAGTAATGGTTCTGTTTAAAAAACAATTAAATACTCTACTTCAGTAGTAAGCCCATATGTGGTTCCTACCCATTAGACAAAGACAACTGTGTCTGTGCAGCAGCACACCAGGCCAGAGGCACTGCTTTTGGAACAAGCGACCATTTTGACCACTGCATTTCTAATAAATGTCCATTTAGTATAAACCAAAGATAAAATTTTATGTTTTTTTTAGAACCAGTTTTGCTTTGTTGCCTTTTAAGAAGTAACCCAGATTTTAACCTAGATTTTAAAAAAGATTTAAAAAGAAAAGTAAATTTATAAGGGTCAGACAACGATGAAGATTTTGTTTTACACATTGTGGTTGCTGAATTTAATGCACTGGTTCAGCCGGCCAGTATGTTTTCATTCTTCGATTTTCTTTTACATTTTAATGGCTTTTAGGACCAATCATTTTTTGGTGAAAATGTGTGGAATTGGTTCAAATTTATCTAAATCTAAAGGGCTGTGTATAAAGACAGAAAATCTGTTCAGTAGCTCACCCAGGAGGAATTCTGGCAGGGTTAGGCTTCAATGAGATCTCTGGTGAATTGACAGTAAGTGCCAGACAGGACATGTCCACATTTAAAGCCTCTACTTTGTGCTGAAGATCAAGGGTCAACTGGTGACGGGCTTCCTGTAGTAAACTGAACAGATTTGACGCTTTAACTGCTGGATAACAGTTCAGACTAACAATGGAAATATCCTGTAAATTAGTATTTCTTGTATAATATAGATTGTTCACTGACCACAGGTGTTTGAAGGCCTGATCTGTCTGCTCCCGCAGAAGATGCTGAACCTTTTCAATCACTTTTGCCTCTTTTTCCAGCTCAGCTTCAACTGGGTCACTGACCAGCTCGTTTTCCCGGCGACCTTCCCGCAAGGTCAAACACTCAGCGGTGACTTCCTGGGGTAGGAATGTAGCAGCAAGGGCACCTTCTGTTTCTTCCTTTGCCTAGATTTAGGGTCATGAGATTTATTTAGTGCTTAGGGCAAGTATTCCAAACTAAATGATGCTACAGCACACTTTTATTTTTATTGAAAACATTACAAATCATATAATCTCATAATTTGCCACTTAATCCTATACTAGGGACTAGGATCGCATGATAAATTATCCTAGTACCTAGTATAGGATGACTATTCAAGGGAGAACATTTCAGGAGCTGGACAGATACACCCAGAACATGGCTCCAATAATTCGCTAACACTTACAAAGACACACTATGTAAAGGCAATTTAAAGCAGCCAATTAATCATGAATGCATGTTTTTCTACCGTAGAAGAAAACTGGTAAACCCAGAAAGAACCAATACGGACACGGGGACAACATGGAACATCCACACAGATAGGGATTTGAACCTAAGTAAAATCATTTTAAATGTTATTGTGGCAATGGAGCGGTGGCGCCAGAAGGAGGAGAGGTGAAGCCGACTTGTTGATTAGGGAGATTAATTAGCGCACCTGATGCTACGCCGCCGGATGATGTGTGCAGCCTTTCAAGCTGTGACATCACATGCCACAGGAAGTGTAATTCCATGGACCGAGAGGAGTGGAACTTTTGGCAAGCTAAACCATGCCAGCAGCTGTACTTTAATGTATGTTGAATACTGTCTGTAGTAAAGCCCCATCCTATTGGAAGAAATCCTGGCTCCGGTCCACTTCTCATGGTTCCAAAACCTGGAGCTGCGCGTGCATGTTTTCCAGAGGGGCTTCACGCTTTCAGCATTCATTGAGAGTGAATCAGAGTGGGTGGGGTAAGTAAAGGTTCCAGTCACCATGACTGGAGTGGATGGATGGTAGGGTGTGTCACTATCATGGTGAAAAACTATGCAGACATCAGACTCTCTCCCTCTCTCTTCGTGGCAGATTACGCAAGGGGCAAAATTAATGCCTAATGAACTTTCACATTCCTTGAGAACAGATATTTGGCAACAGGACTGGTGTGACATGTTTGGTTATGTTAGATTAACACTGTAAAGATCGTTATGTCCGTATGTAAATGTGTAAGTGTCAGCAGTAAAGCATGTTCTGTTGGTGTGAACGTCTGTCTCGGGTCCTCATTCCTTTTATTCCCGTTTCAAGTCAGTGATGAGTTTGAAATCTGTGAAGTCAGATCTTAGACAGAGTGTGGTAGCTCGGTGGTCAGGGTGTTGGACTTTCAGTGTGAAGGTTTAGGGTAAAAATCCAAAGCCTTTTAAAGCTGTCAGTGTGGGTCCCTGAGCACTGCCCATAACCCCCATATCTCCAGGGGTTCTTTATCATGATTGACCCTGTGTTTGATCTTCAATGATCAAGTTTGAGACACTTGTAAGTTGCTTTGGATAAAAGAATCTTGTTAACTGTTGCCAGTACATCGCAGGGCATACACACAAACAAATATTTGGTATAATTAGTTTTTTTGCTAGTATGTTTTCAGACTGTGAGAAAAGCACAACCATTAAGCTGTTTTACTAAACTTATAGGCACCCTTACAATAAAAACATTTATTCCCTGTTGTGTTTAGTACTTTGGTATCTGAAAATAAAACTGCAGTCTGCGCACTAAAGAGAGTACTGTATCATACACTATATGCGTGATAAAGTGACAACATACATGTATAAAAAAGCAGTGCTGCTCACCAGGGTGAGGGCATTCATTTCTGTGTCTACTTCCTGTGCACAGGCTTCCAAGTTTTTCTTCCATCGTGTGATTTCACTGATCCTGTCACTAAGACGACGGCTGCTATCATATTCATCCCAAATCGTCTGCAAAACATAAAACAAGATTTTATTTTGATGTAAATGTACAGTGCTCAAAAAATAAAGCGAACACTTAAAAAACACAATGTAACTCCAAGTCAACCACACTTATGTGAATCAATTTCACTTGCTGTTGTGCAAATGGAACAGACAACAGGTTAAATTAGAAATGCTTAGCAAGACAACCCCTATAAAGGAGTGCTTCTGCAGGTGGTGACCACAGACCTTTTCTCTGTCATTCTTTTTGGCTGATTTTTTTTATTCAGGATGGTACATTAATGTGAGCTGTGGCAAGAAGGTTTGCTGTGTCTATCAGCACAGTGTAAAGAGCATGGAGCAGGTATCGAGAGACAGGTCAGTACACCAGGAGACTTGGAGGGGGCCGTAGGAGAGAACATCCACCGCTCCATCAGGAGCATGCTCTGGTGTTGTAGGGAGATTATACAGGCACGTGGAGGCCACACACACTACTGAGCCTCATTTTAACTTGTCTTGAGGAATTTCCACTGAAGTTTGATCAGCCTGTCATTTCATTTTACACTTTTGAGATTTTGAGTATGATTTCAAATCAAGACCTCAATGGGATAGTAAATTAGATTTACAGTTTGATCTATTTAATGTTATTTTGTTCTCAACACATTCCACTATCTACTAAATGAAGATTTTCAACTGATATATTTTATTCATTGAGATTTAGGATATATTATTTTAGTGTTCCCTGCATTTTTTTGAGCAGTGTATTATTAATTACAACGCCTGCTTTAGAGGACGTTCTTATAATGTTGTTTAATTGTGTAGAATTCACTTTCAGAGACATGCCACAATTTATTTTTGAGTTTCTAACCCACTGACATTAAAGGTAAATATAGAACGTCTAAAGAGACTTAATTGTTGTAGACACAATTGTTTTTCTTAGCTCAAGTACAGGGGAAAAAATGGAATCACTCAAAATATTATGGAGTCATAAGAAATGCACTGCACAATTAGTAGTTTGTTTGCGGGAGATGCCACTGGCATGTCTTTGTTAAAGAAAAGTTTGTCAATTGCCTTATAGCAATATGCACCATTCATTCATTATCTTCTGCTTAATCCTCTACTACAGTTGCAGCGGGGTTCTCCACGCCCATCCAGAGGACCTTGGGCCTTGGGCATTCGGAAAATACACTCAGGACAGGTTTGCAATCTATCGATGGGCACACACTAACTTACAAACACAGAATATTTAGAGCATTAAATTTACCTTGAATCCATGTTTTTGTAGGAAGAAACCGGAGAACCCGGAGGAAACCCACACATGAAACTCAACCGGAAAACCAGCCATGAAAGGCAAACGTGCTAACCACTAAGCCACTGGGCCACCCGCAATAAGCAAAATTATCTTGAAAAATAACGTAATTATCACCAAATATCTTTTCAACTGATGGAATAAGAAAAGTGTCCAAAAATCTGCCATTTATTAAAGATGACTGTCATCTCTCCTTTGCCTTCACCTGACATGTAGTCCATATCCTCAATTTTATTGGCACAGCACCAAACAAATCTACCATAATCATCTGCTTGCCTATTGCAGATTCGCCATTTGTTAGTATCACTTTTTTCATCCTACAGTCTACGATTGTTCCTTTCCTACACTACAATACGTATATAAGCCTACTCTTCTGTATTTCTCTCATCCTTACCACATTTATAAAAAATACATACAAATCACTAATACAACCTCTCGTGTAGGTAGAAGGCTGAAATTAGGCAGGCTCATTCCTTGCATCTTACTAACCAAAGTTAAGCAGGTTTCAGTTCGAAATTCTACCCGTAACAGTAATAATAGTTAACAAATGGACTGTCTAACTCATGGCCCCATCTTCACAAAATTTTGTACACAGCTTCCCTGTGCTAACCAAAACCAAAGTACATATGGATACCGCTGTCATCCGCCATATTGATCTACTGAACGGGCGCTGTGCTGGGCACCATGATGAATTTTCAAATGTATAGTACACTGGGTTAACTTCTAATAGTTACACACTATAATAAAAAAAATTTTGATTCATAAATGCATACGAAACCAGGTCTCCTGTGATGCAATCTACTATAACGTCAGACTGCAGGATAGACTGGACAGATTGCTTAGCCAATTAGATTTAACAACTAAACTACCCATTTTATAAATGTAAATGATCTCAATCTTGCACTTCTGGTTAGATGTTACTGCATTTTGTTGGTTTTGTACTTGTTTACTCTGCACAATGACATTTTGACTTTAATCTAATGTAATCTAATGGGTTTAGGCGTTAATGATTGCTTTCATTTGGCTTTTCAGTATGTAAATCACATTTCTTTTAGGCGATTTCTTACAATCACAGACAATGACTCCAGTTTCCACCCACTTGTATTTCATTTATTTGTTGAGGGTCTTCGGTTTCAAGACATATTGCTTTAATTTTTCTGTCTTTATGCTTTGATGTCTTCTGTACTTCAGTCAATCAGTAAGCTTCCCCCTTTACAACGTTCCCATTCTGTTTGTACTTGGTCCTGAGTTTAGACACAGCTGACTGAGAACATCTGAAATCTTTTTCATTCAACAACCCATGATGATTTATCATTCTGTTTCAACTGACATCTCTCATTATGTAGCCATGATTCATTTCATTCCACTTTGTGCAACAGCTCTCTATGGTGTAAACTCTCGTTTTTAATTAAAGACAAATTAGCAGCTTTCATCTGAAGCAGGTGATTGTTTAAGAATTGTAAATAACACAGTGATTTCATATTTTTCACAGAATTGAGTGATTTTATTTTTTCACTTGATGTAATAAAACAACTATTCCTGACTACAACAATCAAATTTATTTGTTTTTTTTATTGTGTATTAATGCCACAAGGTTGGAGTTTTGGTAAAATATATGGTTTATTGTTTTCTACAAAATTGAACAATTGACAGACCAAGAGTTCCAAGAGTGATATCTTAAGTTCACATCTCTTTATTTAAATGTCATACCTTGTTTGCTGCCTCATTACGCAGTACCCTTCCCTCCTGACGCATGTTTTGGGACAGGTGTCTCCGGTGCTCAGCAGTAAGCGAGATCTGTTTGTTACTGTTCTCCCAGTCTGGCACACTGGAGCGGAGGCCTGGCTTCATTCGGAGACTGGCCATGTCGGCTTTATCTGCATTTTACACATACATAACCAAGAACACTTACGTACAAGGGAGGAATTAATACATGACAGTTAATGATCTGGCAGTCAGAATAAAGAAACATTTTCAATATATGAAGAAGACACACATTAAAACTTTATTATAATAATGCACAAACTTCAGATCTTAACTGACTTTTGTGACCAGTCTTTTACATTTCAGACTAGTATGAAAATGTGATGTAGTTAAAATAGAAAAAAATGCCTTGATAATAATATAAAAGTATGGGTTAAATATGTGTCACACTATATAGGCCCATTAAGTTGTAAGGACTTGTTTAAACTGGGACTAAGCATTAAAATGTAAACCAAGAATTACATTTACAGGCCAAAACATAGGCCAAATTACTTCTGTTCTTGGAAACAGTAAGTCAAAACTCTATGATTTAAAATTTAAAATGTGTGTTAAAAAAAGCTTGTAAATGACTTTAACCACCTTTTGTTTGGCTGGATTGTTTACTATATATAAACATAAATATATATTTCCCCCATTTTAAGTTGTGGAAACTCATAATAATCGTCTCATAGTAATCGTGTGTATTTACTGAAGTAAATATTGATGGATTAAATGTGAAGGAACTTTAGAACTTCAGCACCAAAGCTCTGACCTTAATACCAGTATACACATCTGGAATCAATATGAACCTGGATTACAAACCAGGCTTCCCGTTGGCACATTTTTTTTTTTAAAAAGGGTCTGGTTTTCCACAAAGACTCTGGGGAAAAGCAAACACACACTCTTAATGTACCTTTGCCATCCCATTTTACAGATTCACAGTGAAAGGTGCTCTTATGCAACAAGAAGTAAATTCAGTCAAAACAGTACATTAGAACTCACAGCTTTCCCCCAACATAGTGGTGGCTACTTTAATGCAATGCAATCTCAAAAGAAAATATGTAGCTAGTAGTGGTGTAACGGTACCTATTCATCACAAACCGTTTGGTATGGGCCACACGATTTAGTAAGCAGAATACAACAGTACGGAACGTGTGAAGGTCAAGAAACGCAAAGCTGAAAACACCTCTAATCATGCCATGCTAAGTGTAGCTCAGTTTTGTAGTAGTTTGAAAACCTGGAACAATACAGGAAAATTAAATATACTGCTTCGTTCAAATTAATTGTTTGGAAGGATATTGGCTCTGCGATTTACAGCAGCATTGGAGCAGCTGGGGCAAATCGAACACAGTTTGTCAACTTCGTGCAGCAATGGTGAGGTATGTTTTTTGGAAACATTCTGAATTTGCTAAGACATATTCAACAAAATAATCAATTAGGAACACACGTATTTGAACACCCCGCAACTTTGCAAGTTCTCCCACTCAGAAATTACGGAGAGGTCTGAAATTTTCATCTTAGGTGTATGTCCACTGACGGTGAAAAAAATCCAGAAATCACAACGTATGATTTTCAAATAATTTGTGCGTTACTGCTGCAAATATGTATTTGAACATCGGTGAAAATTAATGTTAATATTTGGTAGCCTTTGTTTGCAATTACAAAGTCAAACGTTTCCTGTAGTTTTTCACCAGGTTTGCACACACTGCAGCAGGGATTTTGGTCCACTCCTCCACACAGATCTTCTTCAGATCAGCCAGGTTTCTGGGCTGTCACAGAGAATTAAAGTTTGGGTTCCCTCCAAAGATTTTCTATAGGGTTTAGGTCTGGAGACTGGCTAGGTCACTCCAGAACCATGATATGCCTTCTACAGAGTCACTTCTTGGTTATCCTAGCTGTGTGCTTTGGGTCATTGTCATGTTGGAAAACTCAGCCCTGACCCATCTTCAATGTTCTGAGGGAAGGAGGTTGTTCCCCAAAATCTCACAGTCGATGGCCCCAGTCATCCTCTCCTTAATACAGTGCATCGTATGTGCACTGTATTCCAGCATATGTGGAATTAGGCCCAAAAAGTAAAAGTTCTATTTTGGACTCATCTGACCACAGAACTTTCTCCCATGACTTCTCTGCATCATCCACATGGTCATGAACAAACTTAAGAAGGGCCTGGATGTGCGCTCATTTAAGCAGGGGAATCTTCTGTGTCATGCATGACTTTAAACTAAGACATCTTAGTGTATTAACCACAGTAACCTTGGAAACAGTGGTGCCAGCTTTCTTCAGGTCTTTGACCAGCTCCTCCCATGTAGTTCTGGGCTGATTCCTCACCTTTCGTAGGATCATTGTAATGCCATGATGTGAGATCTTGCGTGAAATCTCGTCCAAAGAAGATTGACAGTCATGTTAAGCTTCTTCAGTTTTCTAATAATTGCTTCAATGGTTGATCTTTTTTTCACAAAGCTGCTTGGCAATTGCGCCATAGCCATTTCTTTAGCCATGTGTAGGTCAACAATTTTGTCTCCGGTGTCTTTGACCAGCTCTTTTGTCTTAGTCATGTTAGTAGTTGGAATCTTACTGATTGTGTGGGGTGGACAGGTGCTTCTAATTTAGAATAATAAATTGAGTAGAAGTAAAGTTTTTAGAGGTGGCCTAACAGGTCTTTGAGGCCAGAATTTTTGCTGATTGGCAGGTGTTTAAATACTTTTGCAGCAGTAACACAAATTATTTTTGAAAAATATATTGTGATTTTTTAGATTATGTCTCTTACAGTGGACATGTACCTAAGAAGAACATTTCAGACCTCTCCACTATTTCCAGGTGGTTCAAATACCAATTTTCCAAACTGTATATCAGCATGTACAATAATCTCATATATCACAGGGTTTACTTTTAGAGATCCCACTATGTAGTGGCATTATACATATTGTATTATTTATATCAGGTTCCTAGTCCAAGCTGTTTATGATGTCCTACCCAGTCCATATAATCTCCATGTCTGGGGCAAAGCAGAGACACCATCCTGCCCCCAGTACCAGGAGCTAGTGGAGGAGTGTAGGAGCCAAGGCTGGAGGACATACTGTGAACCCCTGGATGTGGGATGTCGAGGATTTGCAGGGCGGTCCCTCTGCAAAGTCCTAATCATGCTGGGCCTCACCGGTGAGGCAAAGAGGAAGCCCATCAGGTCTGCAACTGAAGCCACAGAAAAAGCCACAAGATGGCTTTGGATTAAGAGGGCTGATCCGTGGACGAATGCTGCTGGGACACAGACCGGAGCTTGATCAACTCCGGTCGGGTCGCCTGGGCGTGGGTGTCTGATGTTGAAAGACCCGAAACACCCAGAGACCCCAGGATACATCACTGATGATGTATCCCAGCATATCAGCAAGATGTATTTTTCACCAAGGCTTCATAAACCCTTCCCACACTTATAGAAACACAAACAAGCTAAGGGCAGATAAAAGGTGGAACACTGCATTCGGGGTTCTTTCGTGTGTTGTATTAAGTTAATTAAATTGCATTTACTGCAAGAATGACTACCTGGTCTGGTCTTCGTTCCTGTGATCTACTACACCATTTAAAAAAAACTTGTGTGGACTTTTAAGTTGTTTTAAACACACCATGTACAATTACAATCAAGCCTGTAATAACTACCATTATAGCAAATGTGTATGCTAAAATGTTTGATAAATCTGGGTAGTTAATTGTAGAATAACTTTAGAATTAATACTGAACTAGAAATTACAAACACATCTGCATTCAGATGAAACTCTCACACAACTGTATAAACTTAGACTGACCTGTGTATGATGACTTCAGATGCTCATGTGTTTGTGTTTGATACTTCAGAACCAGAGACTTGTCTCCAGGCAACAGCAGTGCGGGAGCTGTTTAATTATTTAAATGTCATAGTAACCGCTTGCACCCAGCATCGTTTTCTCTAAGCGCTAATGTTTTAACAGTAAAACACACATCAATATGGTTGTACTTCAGATTGCTGCCAAATGCTTAGACACGTAACTATGTGAAGATACTTATCTTTATTAATAAAAAAGCACTGACAAAAGCTGTCATGACACATATATAATTGTTACACAAATTATGTTGGCTGGTCAGAAGTTGGAAAAGTTTTTTTTAACAACTACTGTGCCATAGGTGCTGGGTGTCGCCACGGTTAACATAAATGCAGTATCGTCCACATTTCTACTGACAGCCTGTTTCCAACTTGGCGACGTGATAAAATTAACCAATGAAAACTGACAGTTTAATCGCAAAAAATATGAAAAAATATAAATCACCAGCAGGGGAGAAAAGCGTCATAAGCAGGTGAAAGTGTCTACAGAACATAAGGAGGGGTGTTCTACAGCGATCTAACAACATGCTCTGTGTGATTGACTTATTGGGCACACCTGCCTTGGCGACTTTCTGTTTTTTTAAAAGCAACTAGCGACAAATAAACACAAAGTAGCAGTTCCACCTCACATAAGTCTTTCGATTTAACATTGAATGTACATGTATCTATGTAATTTACATAAAAGTGGTTTATTAATGTAAAAATTATAATGTTATCTACATGAAAACGATTTATGTAAAAACAAAAATATTTATGTAATGTGCTTCTAGACAAACATCATGAGCAGTGACCGGCCTATTTTTAAAGGCAAAAAAATTATTAATAGAACAAATTTTAACATATTTAGCACATTTTCTTTTTCTTATGTTATTTCTTTATTCTATATCTTTAAATTGGGAAATTAGGTTAACACAAGTTGGTAGTTTAGAAGAAAAACAGCGAAGTAGTACAACCAACCCAGCGCATTACTCGATCTGGCTTCTTGAGAATGCCGAGTGACTCAGCCTCACAGATGGTGTTGAGAAGATCGTTGCACCATTTAGCAGTGGTGAATGAAATAGTGAGAATTTGGGCCTTGGTGAATTGGAACCACCAGGCAACATTCATCAATAGACTGCAGTGAACAACTTGGAATGAATTTAGTAAATTGAAGGTAAGAGGGGGCAGGTCCAGAGACTGTCCTGTAGGCCAGAGTCAGTACCTTGGTTACCAGCAGCTACAGGAAGCCAATGGAACGAGATGAGTAATAGAGTGACATGAGTTTGCTTTGATTGGTTGTACACGAGTTGGGCCGTGGAGTTTTGAGGCCTCATTGTTGAAGTTGGGAGACCGCCACAAAGAGCGTTACAATAGTCAAGCTGGGATAGGATGAGGGCCTACAGAATGAATCTGCAGGAACGGGCATTTTAAGTGACCTGATATGAAAGTTTTAAGACGATTGTCAATTGAGAAACCAAGATTATGGACCGAGTCAGTTGGAGATTGCGGAGCCATTAATTTGGAGGGTCAGGTCATGATGAATTGAGGACTAAGCTGGGTGTATGAGTAACTCAGTTTTTGCCAGATTTAATTTAAATCCAAACAGATTTGTCAGTGAGGTCAGGGGAAAAAGCCAGATAAAGCTGAGTGTCATAAGCATAGCAAAGGTAAGAAAAACCATGTGCCTTAATGACGGTGCCCAGCGATGACATATATAATGAAAAGAGGAGGGGTCCAAGTACTGAGCCCTGCGGGACTCCAGTAACTAATTGGTGAGGATTACACATAGTACAAGGGTGGAGAAGAGCAAAAAGAGCAGTCCACTGACGTCATGCTGTGGCCTTACTAGCAAAAATATATATGGCAGTTGTCGAATCATCAGAGAACCCACAGTCTTGGAACTCAATTTCCTACAGCAGGAGGCTATAATGAAATAGGTTTGCAATAATACCCTACAATTTTACTAATAGTGTTAGAAATGAGTGAATATAAGATCATGTAACGAATGTTAAATTACACTGACCTGCAGGGGAAACACCTACAAAGGTGACATTATTAGCCTGTCTAAGAGATTATTTACCAGCGCATGTCCTACTGGTGGCGCCAGAGTTGTTGAAAGCAGCAGCGATAGATGGACCACGTGAGCGGTTTTGTTAACCATGGCACAAGGTACAGCAGGCGCAGCGGATAGACCGGCAAGGCGGTGAACAGTGTGCTGGCAGTGTGGTAAACTGTGGCACAGTGGGAATGAGTGCACCCTGTTCAAACCGGCAGAATACGAAACAGTGGCCCGCGGATGATTTTCAGCTCCTTCAACATCTTATTCAGCCTGAGTCAGAGGGTCAGGTGGCCCCCTACATAAAGTGTGCAGTTAGGGGGACCACAATTGCAGCACTGGTGGATGCCTGCTCCTCTGTGACACTGATATGCCCTGGTGTGGTGCCGGACATCAAAAAGAACACCGTGGGTAAAATACAGTCAGCCTGAGCTATCAACGGTCACCGAGGAATGCATTGGACTTTTGGGGTGCTGGAAGCTGGCCATCAACTGTGGGAGCAAAACCCTACTGCATGCTGTTTGGATGGGCCCAAAGACCCCTGCATTCTGGGCACAGTGCATGGATGGACTGTGGGGTGAGCGGCATTTGCCAAACAAAGTCATGAACTGTGTAGTTGCCAAAGAGGCTGACTGTGTGGCGTCTGTCTGGCATCCACCATTGGAGGCAGAGTGTAGGCCGGTTGCCCACCCGGCATGCATTACGCCCGGGCACGAACTATAATCATGTTGTATTCTCTGTAATGCTTTGGTGAGAGAAATTCTAATAAAACGACAGTTCTGTTCATTATAAAAACCCATGTCCAGGACTCTTCTCTGCTTTTGCAAGTGTTTTAATTATGATTTCTCAAACTTATTTGTTGAATCTTAAATGATCTTCAGACCATTTGCAGGAGTTTTCTGTAATTAAACCTGAGCTTCGTCAGAACACAATAGATCTGATGTTGTAAATGATGTTCCTTTAGTTTTATCGCTATGACAACCGTTTAACTTCCAAAGTTGTTGGTGATGTTCCATTATACTCTGTGGACACACCTAAAAAATAGTTTATTTGAAGTTTTTACATATTTTGGGTTTTTACACATTTTATTTATCTTTTACAACCTTTGTTCTCCAGCTTTAAATACACACAAATTGACTATTATGCAAATTAGTTAATGACCTGGTTTAGCGACTTTCAATACAGCCAATAACTACGTAACTTACTAATATATAGTCTCACTGAGCAAAAATACTGTGCATTTTTTTTCTGTACAAACATTTCTAATTTGATGTGTCAGTTTAAAACCTCTTTTCAGTAACTTGTGTGGATTATTAAGTTATTTTAAACACATCATGTACAATTACAATGAAGCCCCCTTTTAACTACCATTACAGCTAATGTGTATGCTTTATAAAATGACCAGATCAGCTAAAAGGCCTATCTAAGTACTGATAAATAAATCTAAGTAGTGAAATTTTAGTTGTAGCATAACTTTATAATCAATACTGAACTAGGAATTACAGACATATCTGCATTCAGATAGAACTCAAACACAACTGTATAAACTTAGATAAGACTGACCTGTGTATGATGACTTCAAATGCTTGTGTTTGTCTTTCATACTTCAAAAACAGAGACTTGTCTCCCAGCAACACTGCGTGAGCTGTTTAATTATTTAAATGTCATAGTAACTGCCTGCAACCGGGATTGTTTCTTGTAAGCGCTATTCTTTCAACAGTAAAACACAAGCCAATTCAAAAAACGTGACCAAGGAGTTACGTGTAAGTGGCTGGCTGGAGCTGTACCAATAAGAGTGGACCTCAGATTGCCGACAAATGCTCAAACATATCTATGTGAAAATACTTAACTTTATTAATATACAGTAGATTTTTTTTAACAAGCACTGACAAAACTGTTATAACACACATATAATTAAGCCATAATAAATGTTACACAATCAATGTTGGCTGGCCAGAAGTTGGAAAAGGTTTTGTGAATAACTACAGTACCGGGGACGAATGCCATTACGTTAAACCTGAATGCAGTCATCCACATTTCTAGTGACTGCACCAATTCTTTCAAAACTAAACAGCGGGTTCCACACACAGCACAAAAACAACAGTCCACTGATGACATGCCATGGCCTAATCTGCAAAAATATGTCACTTGTTGAATCATCACAGAAAAATGTGTCTAAATGTGTGCTTTGCAACCCCAAATTCCAACTGTTGTCAACGTCTAAGAAATTTAACACAAACCTAAGAACCCACATTAATTTCCCTACTGCAGTAGGCTATAATAAAACTAAGTGTGCAGTATCATACCCTATAGTTTGACTGAAAATAACATTATGTAATGAATGTTAAATTATGCTGAATAGCTGATTGAGATGCTGACTATTAGTGTGTACCAAAGGTGGCCTTTCTTAAGAGTTTACCCACCGTCTCTTATCAAAGTGGGTTTTTTATTTAAACATTAAATGTAAATGTTATCATTGTGAAATTAGTTTAGCATATACATATGTGTTTTTGTCAAAAATGTTCCAGATAATCAGATTATATTGTGGCGACTGCCATGAGAGCTCTATGAGCAGATTTTGGTTTAATGTTAAGCCATCAAGATTGTTAATGTTCTAGGCATTTATGTGATTGACTCTGTGACATTTTGTGCAAAGGCTACAGGTGTACTTCATTGGTGTTCCTGCTTTCTCGTGTTCCATTTCATTTAAAAAGTGACCCATAAAAGATGTTTTCTGTGATAATGGCATCTGTGGTCAAATGTGTTCTTTGTTGATGCCATATTTTTTGTCAGAAGTGGGATGCGATTGCTTCCTAAGCAAAATGGGTGCAATCACGCACCGGCAATCAAAAAACAAAAAAAACAAAAAAAAACAATCAAAGTGGACAAAGCAAGTGATGTACCGCCTGGTAACTCTAGACCGGTGACTGAAATGACACAGCTATGGCTCCTCAGAGCAGACTGGGAGGCGTATGAAGTGCAGCTTAAGATCACAATGAATGACGTTTTGGTGGAACTTTAGCATCGTTTTGTGTAAGCACTAGTCTTTTAACAGTAAAAAACAAGCACATAAAAAAAAAAGTGCTTAGAAGATGTGGTGGAATCTTAAGCAATCTCTACGGGGTATTTCTGATGACTACTAAGAGATGCAGTGGCAATGCAGCTTTTGACTGCAAAGTGATGTGATTGGGGCAAGGAGGTCAGCGAACTAGCATCGGAAGTTGCTCTACTGGTTTGGCAATCCAACACGTTCAATTGGTGGCACCAAATTCCCTATGATCAGAAGTTGCGGAGGTGGAAGGGGCCAGAATAATATCTTTGTGAATTATGGCTCCAACCCAAGGTCGCAGCACCAGCTTTCCTGAGACGGACTACAGCTGTGGATTTTGTTGGGTGTGCTTCGCAGGTGTCTTTGTGGCTGCACCAGAACCGAATAGGCATGACATGAAATCAACAACAACATACAGTCATGGCCAAAAGTTTTGAGAATGATACAAATATTAATTTTTACAAAGTC